>CAUYPK010148481.1:0-12010 GCA_963574355.1 Loris lydekkerianus | reverse complement strand
TCCGACAGAGGTTTAATAACCAGAATCCACAAAGAACTCAAATATATAAACAAGAAAAGAACAAGTGATCCCATCACAGGCTGGAAAAGGGACTTGAAGAGAAACTTCTCTGAAGAAGACAGGCGCACGGTCTACAGACATGAAAAAAATGCTCATCGTCTTTAATCATCAGAGAAATCCAAATCAAAACTACTTTGAGATATCATCTAACTCCAGTAAGATTAGCCCATATCACAAAATCCCAAGACCAGAGATGTTGGCGTGGATGTGGCAAAAAGGGAATACTTTTATGCTGCTTAATATTTTGATGCAGCAATTATCTGATTTCTTTTCTGAATGTATTTATTATCATTCATTCTTTACGAGGTTTTTATTTCTAGTCCTTATCTTAAACATTGCTATTGTTATTAAATTTTAAGCCTTTTTAATTCTGTGAAGGCAAAAGTGGAAATCTAATGAACATATGTATATGTAAAATATAGATAAATAAAAATAAAAAAAATAAAAATAAGTAAATGCGTATCTATTTCTGGTAAACATTCTATATTTGCCAAGATATAGCACATTAGTAAGCAGAATTTCCAAATAGCTTTTATCATGTTCCAGTTTAACATGTTGAAAGGACCAAAGCAAACATGTCTGTCTTCTGTCTTCATTATATATCTGTAATATCTAATACCAAAGAACTTCGGGAGTCAGTACTAAGTAATAGTAATGTGCCAATTCAATGCAAGTGGTCTTTTCTTCTCTCCAAAGTCTTCTCCTCAGCTCTAGACTCTATGCAGGCTCATTTCCCTCATCCCATGCCTGGGTTCTGTTCACGCTTTCACATGCTCAATGTGTGTTTGTGAACAGGCTATGAGTATACAGTGGGAACAAAAGGGAAATGATTGCTAACTTCATGAGGTTTGTAACTGAGTCAGGGAAATAAGCCGTAAACAAAGAAATGGGTGTAAATGAGCACATAGTCTCCATACTGTGATAGGAAAAGAAACAGGTGTCAAGAGAAAGACAGAGACAACTACTATTGATCAGGACTCCCAGGAGGTCTGTCTGCAGGATGGGAAAGAGTCAGAACAAAAGTGTTTCAGAGAAAAAGCAGATCATGAGGATCCTAAGCCTGGCTTTTGTCTGACTGATTCTCTTTATGGTTTCTCACCCCTCCCTACTCTGTTTTTGTTCTCCTCTTGATGGCCCAAAACAAGTGAAATTAACTTTGAAAAACAGCAGTTTATACAGGGTTTGCTTCCTACCTGCAGTCTTCTGCTGGCCCTGCTACGTCTGTGTGCCCACCTGCTATGTCCCTGACTGAACTTTCTAGTAACTCCCATACCTAATTTTTCATCTCTTCCCTTTTGGATGGCCTGCCTCCCCTGGACCCCATTCCATCCACCCTCTTGATGCTCCACTCATTACTTGACCATATTGTTGATTCAAATTCCTTTCCTGGTGTGTTTATGGACTGTCCTTACTCCTTGGATCTAACACAGGAAGCATTTCCTCTCACACTGACCATCATTCTCAGAGATTCATATTGACAGTGAGACCTTGCTTTCTCATTTCACTGAGAAAACATTTCTATTCAATGGGGAACCCAGGCTTGTAACCTATCTTGTCCAAGTCCTTCATGACTAGCCTTCTAGCCCATCTATACCCTGACAGGCAACAGGACTAGATAGTGTCCAATTAGTTCTATTAAGGCAACAGTTATCATTTCTATCAATCAAGTGAAAGATATGGATGGAGTGTGTATGGGGTCTGGAATCAAGCTGCTGGCTTTGCATTCTGGGTTTCAAAGTCTATCATACCTGATAAAAACACTACTTCTTTCTACCTCAATTTTTTCAACTGTAAAATGGAGTTATGGTACCTACCTCAAAGAGAAATCAGAAAATCAACAAAGGTGGTACATGTGAAGCACCAAATGATGCTTGGTGAATAGTACATGCACCCCAAAAATATTATCTTCAACTATAATGGGAAATAAATTGGTAATTGGCTATAAAATATAGCAAGAGGGTAGATTAAGAGGTTTTCTTAACAGAAGCATGGAAAATAAAATGGCAAATACTAAAAATCTAGATATAAGATTAGAGTGGGTCCAAGTTAAGGCTCAGCCACTAGAATACTGAATTCTGTGCCATAATTTTCCTTAAATTTCTTCTAATCTAAAACATGGATTATATCACTGTTTATGTAGGAATGAGGATGTGAATTTGATCCAGTAATACTTGACTTCTGGAAAAGAAAAAATTCAGGGGCCCAGAAAACATAGATTATTTTCCTCTTTGTGTTCTACCAACACCCTCCCTCTCTCTTGTTGCCAACTGTAGGTTAGTACTGGGTGACCTCTCATACAGTTCAATGATTATTTCTACAATGTTGGATTGTATCCAACAATGTCCAATTTTCATGACTACAGCTTTGAATAATTCAAGTATGAAATAGCTGCTTCCCAAAAAGACCCCATTTGTCTCCCCCTAAAGATGTACGACACAGACACGTAAGAACACAGATAGTAGCATCAAACACTAACACACAGCTCTGTATGAATTTGCTGCGTGGACAACAAATGGATAATATTGTGACACCTGAAGACTTCCTGCAAGACATGGAAATTACATCTGGTACAAGAGCCATAACTTCAGGCTGTTTGTTTTCCCAGATGCAAGCAGCCAATTTGAAATGCTGCTTGCATAGGAACTTGACTCTGCCAGCTCCACCCAGCTACAGACTCTTGTCATTAGTAATAAATGGCCTTGGTGCAGTTGAAAATGAATAGTACCCAGGGTTATAAAATGGCTCTGTTCCAGATGATGTTTGTTTATGTGCAGCAATTGGAACCCAGCTGCTGTAGGGAGACAGTCATATTCCCAGCTGGATTTTAGAAAATGCAGCCTTTCATGAAAAAGCCTGCCCTAAAGAAATTGGATTTATATGAACTGAAAGAGATGGACCTGGCAAAGCTATGTCTGAAAGACTGCAGGAAATCATCAACCCCTCTCTGGGTTGTCCTGACACTCCAATCTTAAAGGCCTGAGCAGTGGCAAAATTCATTCATTCAACAAAAGAAGACCTTCACTGGGACTACCACAGGGGAAAAGAAAATGCCTAAGCTGTCAAGGTAACCATCATGAACTTACATTTGGATTATAGAAACAAACTCTCTCTTTGAGTAGTTTAAATTCCAAGACTTCCCATTTTTATCCCCATGGGATCTGTTTCAAGTATGGGGATAAGAAGAGTGAAGGATTGTAAAGAATGAGGAGAGGAAGCCCTGAAAGAAAACTTCAAGAAGTTCCACTGGGAAGTAAAATATAACTCCAAGCAGAGACAAAGAAATAAAACGTGCCCCTCTGCCAGAGGCTCTGATGCCTTTCCTCTCCTTTCTATTCATTTCTATCTTAATTAATCCTATCTTATCACTGAAATAAAAAAGAAATAAAATGTCACTTCAAAGTCGTATTTCTGAATCAGAGGGACTGGTATTGTCATTGAGAGCATGGCAAGAAGCATTTCTACTATCAAAGTTGTTTTTCTTGTATTTCCCCTTATCTATTGATCTATATTACAGTTTCAGGTTCTGGTCCTTGTCCTGAAGGATGGGGTGTGAATTTGTAGACAAGGGGATTTGTCACTAGAAGAAAGAAGACTCTGTTGGGAGCATATTCCCCTCTCTCTTACATTTTTCATTAAAAAAAAAAAAAAGAATAAAAAAAAACCATACTCATTGAGAAAATAATCTTGTCATGGAAAGAAGCCCTTTTAGACCTGGGCAGTTTTACTGATGGTCTTATAAGCCAATAGAGCAATTTATTTTTGAACTGACCTTCTTATCAGTATTAAAAAATTGGTAAATTTCACATGACTATCTATTTCTGACATCTCTTAAAGACATCAGCACTCTGGCAACACTGGGCACATATCTCCCCCACAATACATTGGTTAAGGCAATGTTTCTGTCATCATCAGTATTTCCACATCTGCCAACTTCACTCAATAATTTACTTCTTTGGCCTCACGAACTATTTGAATTAGTAATTAATAAAAGTAGATGTAAGGAGGGAAAGACGACTTCTGCAGAGAATTGAAATTCAAGGACCCTAGGTTCCTGGGGAAGGAAGTTCATTTTCCCTGTTCTCTGCCAGTGTCCTGGGAGAGGGGGAAGGACTTTGAAGCCTCCAAAGTGTATGGAAAAAAACAAATCCCAGACCTCCCCCCAAAACGGCCAAATCTATTTCACAGCCCAGAAAGAGTGGCAATTCAAGATTTAAGAATAGATGGGAACTAAGCTAATCTCCCACTCCACAGTTACCAGCGTGGACATAAAGGCCCATGGCCAGACAAGCTTCCCTAGAAAAAACATGGAAACCCAGCCCAACCTTTGACAAGGCTGTAGTGTGAAGCTCAAATGATCTGAGGCAAAATTTCCTACCAACCTCAGCGAGTCAGATTCTTGGGTTTGGAAATGGAATTGGTATAAGGAAAAAGAAATGAAAGTCACATTTCTTGCAAGCTGAATTTTATAAACTTGAATTGTATCCACCACAGAGAGTAATAAACTGAGCCAAGGAGTTTTATTTTCTCTGAGACAGGACTCGTATACCAGTGACATCCAAAGGACATGTTTTCCTGATAGCCAGAACTACTTACAAATTCATTTAAAACAAACAAAAAAAAGAAACAAAATCAAAGTATTCAAGCAAGCAGTTGCTTTAAGAATAGTTAACTGGGAAGTTCATTTAGCAGCATCTCTTAGTCCTTAAGACAAAAGGAAACACTTTATTCTGCTGACAGCATTGTTGGCACCTTCTTGCTGATACTGGACTGAATGTCATTGTTTTCTTGGCCTTACAGTCACACAGGACCAGAAGCAAGTGGACTCAGGGGGCTCTGCAGACTGCCTGACAACTTCTGGAGTATGTCATGTATTTGACAAGATCAGCCCCCCTGTATTGGATTACACTTAGCAGGCCCCAATACAGCCTCTAAAACTCCGTCTTTTTGCTGATAGTGTGGCCTATCAAAGTGCCCTGATGGCGGAAGTGCATCAGCTGTGTGTATGGGCCAAAGGAGATAACATTGCGAATAAAAGGGCTGTGCTATCCGTCTTTATCACATTTAACATTCTTTTTGAAATTAAAAACAAGATTATCCTATAAATGCTTGGAAAGCCACAGTTAATCCTCGTCTTCTTGAAGGAGCATGAAAGGACATCCTTAGCACTTGATTTCAGTTCCTGGCTTTGAGTGTTATTAACGTGAAGGGCGAACTTAGTGCCACAGTGGTGAAACCCATTCACATTGCTGTTCTCCATGATACTCCACTAGCCATAACAACCAGGCATTTTTTTTTTTTCCCACAAAATGTCTACATTGGTCTTTTTTATGTTAAATACAACAAAGATTTCAATATTGCCTCAGCTTTAAGAAACTACAGACTTCAAACCATAATTTATGGTAATAGACCTTAAACAAACAGAAATAATCATTTTGCTGGTATAATTTCTGATTGTAGAGTATGTTTCTAGGTGGTTATTTTTGTGTTTGTAAGCCAATATATTCTGCTTCCCAATAGCCCACATTTTTTTGTGTGTTTTGGTTTGTTTAGGGGGATTTGGGGGTTTTTGTTTATTTGTGTGATTCTATGCCAAGGATAAACATGGGGCAATCTTCCTAAAACACACAAAAAATTCATTTCTTCTTTGTAGGCTCTTCTGATCCTGATTATTATGTCTTAATCAGAGGAGTGGTGGCACAGAGAGGTCAATGCTTTTGAGAGAAGAGTTTATTACTTACAGTTCCCAAGAAGAGACGATTGGCCATACTATGCTGGTATACATGGGAAAGCACCAGGGCTGATTAGAACAGAGGAGGAGCCAGGAGAAAGCATAGACAGAGCCTTTATTTCTACAGTGGCAGGAAGCTGTTAGGTCGAAATACCCCTTCTTGGGCAGAAAGCAAAACAGAGATGTTGGTATTTGTGGTTGAAAGATTTTTAATATAATTTCCATGTACCTGTGAAATCATAAGATGATATGAATGTAAACAACTTTGGCTGTTAGTTTGGCCCAGGCTTTCAAGATGCCAAGTCATCACTTATAAGATATTAAGAATGATTATTACAACATGGTAGACTAACATTAATCAACTTATATGTCTTTGTGAGATATGTACTGATAATCTTACAACTACTTGAAGTTATGGTTATGAAAGATTCTTATCAAGCTTTTTGGAGTTAAAAAACAAAAATTTTCTTCAAAACTTTGCTTTTTTAAACTAAAAATTAGATTTTATTTAATACATTTCATTTCCTTCAATGCATGAGGAAATGATTGATATTTTTCCTATGTCATATTAGAATTCTAGTTCACCATTGTTCCTGATCTGATTATTAATTGTCCTGGGTGTTATTTTGAACCACATAACTTTCTTTTACAGCAGTAAATTATAGATGTTAGTGGAATGCAATTTATCTTTTAAGAATATTTCATTCCATACTAACCACAAACTATTCAGCAACATTTAAAATATTGCTATTTTGTGCCTGTCAAGGTTGGGAATAGACTCTGATTAAATATACACTTAAATTGCTGTTTATTGGCACTGAATACACAGAAGTGTACGTGTGTGTGTTTTAATGGTTCAATTAGTATTCTGTGGTAATTTGCTCATCACACCAAAACAACATCTAGGCAGAGGGCTTGACATTCAGAATCAATACTGTGCTGAACATTTAAGTGTCACAGCAAGTGACACTTGTCTGAAGTCCTTCATGTGCTGGGCAAAGCCTAATTCACAATGCAATCAGAATGACCAATTTACTGCTAAATTCTTCCTGCCATAGCTCCTCCCCTGACTCCTATCCAGATGCTGGAGTATCATGGCCAGTACAGGAAGCCACGCTGGCTCAGTACAACTGTGTTCCCTAAGAGTACAGCAGCTCACGCAAATCACACAGGACTTAAACCCAAGCTGTCAGTCCCTAGATGTAGCATTTTTGGTCCAAGTGTACAGAACTTCTCTGTTCTTTAATTTGATGTTTTCATTTGAGATGGATTTTTTTTTTTTTTAAATACAGGAGAAAATAATGCTAAAGCTATTTGAATATTAATAATCCAGTAGTCCCTGAACAAAATATGTAGTATGACCAAATTAAATAAAGATGTGAGCTATAACTTATTCAGGCTGAGTGGATCTCTGTGAAAATAACTTTATAATTTAACCATTCAGATACTCCATGTGATGAGAAGCAGAGGGCATTCTGCAAAGAACACCAACCAGGATATGAAGACATATGTGTGAAGCCCTGTTACTTTCATTCTAGCCTTGTTATTGTTAATTCTGTCTCTTAACCTCTGCACTTCAGTTTCCTTTTGGTCAAAAGAAGAAAATGATGCATGTCTTATTTACCTTGCAGTGATCAAATGAGCTAATTCCAAAGTGCCATGCAAATGTAACATGTTGTTTGTGTTGTCTGCTTTCTACCAGGACATTTATTTGCAAGTTTAGATTAATGCTATTTAGACCTTTTAAAAAACAAAACAGCTGACTTTAGCCAGATAGCCAGTTATAAATTGAAGAACATCTCTTTGTATCAACCATTTTAAGACTCTGTATACAAATATTACCTCAAAAGAGTTTATTTAAGGACCAATCTTTTAATAAAATTATTGAACCAGAAGTCCTTCACCTGCAGGGTTGATTCCTCAAAGCACTGCCTCAAAATTCAAGTACCAAAAGGAAGCTGGAACATATCAACCAGGTGACATATCAGGAATAGAGTTTGGTGGTCTGAGGAAATCAAGGTATCTGCCTCCAGGCACTTCCCAGCCCCCCGAAAGCTGCCTCAGGGTAATTGGAGGGGTGTAAACCTGGGCAGCCAAGGGATCTTTAGTAGCATCCATTCATTCAAGTTTGCTTTTTCATATCAATAAATGCCCATTGTGTATAAAAAAGTTTAAAAAAACTGAAAATATAAAGGTGATTAAGGCATAGTCCCTTACTCACTATAAAATATTCCCCAGCCTTCCTCAACAAGATTCTCAATCTGGGATTATCCCACAGTAGCATTTTTCTTTCTTACTGTATATACTGGTTTGAATAATTAAAAAAAAAAAAAAAAAAAGTCACATCCAGACAGAACCAGTGAATGTGACCGTATTTAAAAATGGGGTCCTTGCAAATGCCCTTGAGTTAAGATGAGGTCTTCTTGGTTAGGATGGGCCCTAAATAAAATAAGACCGGTGATATAATGAAAGGAGGCCATTTTAGAAATAGAAAATAAATGGGACATGGCCATGCAAATAAAGGAATGAAGACTGAAATTATGCAACCACAAGGCTAAGAATGCCAAGGATGGCTGGCAATCACTGAAAGCTAGAGAGAGGAAAGAGGCTTCTTTCCACGGCCCTGCAGAGGGAATGTGGCCTTGCTGACATCTCAATTTCAGACTTTTAGCCCCATAACTGTAAAGAAATAAATTTGTGTTGTTTAAGTTACTCAGTTGTGGTACTTTGTTATGACAGCCCTAAGAAATTAAGAACTGCTATTTCTCTTTAGAGCAAATGTCATTTATGTAACCAGGAAAACTGATTCAACAGATATCAATCTAGAGTAAAATAGGATTGAGTGCCAAGAGAATTAGGAAGGAGTAGAGAGATCAGGGGACAAGGAAATTACAGGACTGGATACTTGATTAAGGCTAATTTTTTGGGGTTAATTATACAAAGCTTACTCCAGCTCACTTTACTGATAAAATCCTGAAGAAGTGTCCCTGGAACAGAGACAGTATATATATTCCCTTCCTGAGTCCTACCCACTGCCCTGGTCACTTGCTGCTGACCTTGCCTCCTTCCCCTGCCCCAGATTTCCCACAGGGAGACAGCCCAGCTCCCCATCAGCCTAGCTCCAATCCCACATCCTACACAGATGAGACTGAGAGCACCATCAGCTCTCTCATTTGCTACAATTTACAAAAAGGAGAGGGAGGAGGGAAGTTAAGTGGCAAGTGTTACAGTAATTGCTTTTACACACATAGGTTAATCACTCATTTGACACTCAAACTCTCCTGGCCTATTTGTATTAATCATTTCTTAAATGCCAACAATAAACCAAATTTGAAGGGATTCCAAGTTGGACAAGAGAGTAAAGGTCCCTGCTCACTTTTCCACTTGTGTTCATTTTTGCCTTATTTGGGGAGTTACATGTTGGTCCACTGGCCATGTTCCTGTGTGGCCTCTGAGCCTCATCTGACTAAGGAGCTATATTTATTAATCAGAGGCACACACCTATTTGAATTTCAAGGCTCCTACACACCTTTGCCAACCAGTCCCACTTGTATCTGCTTAGTCACTGGGTTGGACCCACTCCCTGACATTTTCTTCCTTAAGGCCTAATCTCCACTGTGGCACCAAATCAAAGCCTAGAAATTGTAAAGACTGACAGTCTTTGGCTACCACCATGTTCCTTTCTTAAAGCTAGGCTCACCTTCTAATATACTGCACTCCCATAAATCATTCTGTCTGCCACATAGGCAGCAAACATTTATTCACTATTTACTACATGCCATACAGCATTCTAAAGATTGGAGATTAACAGGAACAGATGCAGTGTCTTCTATCATGGAACTTAGAACCCTCCTCCCCACCACAAAAAAATAAAATAAATAAATAATGTTCAAAATAAAAATCCTAATAGTACACAGACAAATAAAACAACTGTGCACAAAACAAAAATCCAAGCAGTATACATGTAAGTAAAACAATTGCCAGAACTAATATGTCCTCTTAAAACAAAAACAAGGAGCTGAAATGAAAATAAAAGAAGAGATTAAGAAGACCTATGTAAGGACATGTCGCTTAAACTGATATCAAAAGGTACAAATGAAACAAGCCCTATAGTCATTGCAAAAGCACACAAGGCCGGGCAAATAGCCAGTGCAAGGGCCCCGAGGAAGTGCATGCCATCCTGTATTCCAAGAACCGAAAGGCCAGAAGGTAGAGTGTAGTTAGGGAATGAGAAGAGACTGTATTAGCTTCTCATTTCTTACATCACAAATTACCACAAACTCAGAACCTAAAATAACACAAGTTATAGTTCTGAAAGGTCAAAAGTCTGAAATGGGTCTCACTGGGTTAACCCAAATATGCTGCAGAGCTGCATTCTTGTCAGAAGCTCCAGGGAAAAGTTGATTTCTCTGCCTTTTCCAGCAGAGGCTTTGCTTGTGGTTCCTCTTCCAGCAGGCACATCGTGCCAACCTCTGCTTCTGTCCTCACATCTCCATGGATTCTGACCCTCATGACTCCTTCTTCTAAGGACCGCTGTGATTACACTGGGCCTACCCAGACAAATCAAAATAATCTCCCTATCTAAAAATCCTTACTTTACATATGCAAAGCTCTCTTTGTCAGGTAAGGTAATATATTCACAGGTTTGGGAAAACAGGACTTGTGGGAGTGACATCACAGGGGTGGAAGATGGGCATTATTCTACCTACCTCAGTGACATGAGACAGTGTTGGAGATATGTGAAAGTTCACAGTAGCCAGAAATCATAGTAAGTGATATGCATGTTTTTTAATAAAAATTGGAATCTCTGAAAAGTTTTAAGACTTTGTTTTCTAACTTATATTTTTTGAAAAGTCAGCTATACCACTATGTGCAGAAAGGATTCAAGATGGGAAAGGGGGACAATTAAAAACAGAGAAAAAGTTATCCCTGGAAGTTGGGTAACAGACAGTAGGTGTCCAGACTAGAATGGTGGTGACAGAGACAGAGAGTAAAAGGAAAATTAAATTACATCATCCAAACTTGATAAGAGAGGATGCATGTTGAGTGAAGCAAAAATCAAGAATTGAAGATAACACTTAGATTTTTAAATAATTATTCATGAAGGGAGAGTGGAGGAAAGGGGAGGAAGACATCTAAACTCTTAACTTAAAGACACAAATTTTTGGCCTCTTACCTTTTCCAACTTAGATGTCATCTCTGTACTTGGCCTGATTGTCATCTCTACACTTGGACTGATTCCTGCAGTCCTGGAATTACATTTTCTTCCTCCTAGGATATTATGTGAAGCTTTTTTTTTTCCCATTTAAACTCCAGTTCAAGTTATTTGCCTGTTCTAGTGTCACTGTTAGCAATTCCCACTCTTCAATAAATGTAAAATTTTCTAAGTTCCTGAGCTACTTACTGACTTCCCAGTGAAGCTACCTCCCAGCTAAGAATCATCCATTAAAATAATAATCCCTTCCCAGGAAAAAACCTCAGCCTTCCACACAGTCCCAGGACTACTAAAGACCTTTTCAGAAATGTAAAACTTGTCAGTCCTAGAATCTCATAAGGTCAGAAAAGACTTTGAGAAAGCCAGTCTCATGTCCTTTACCTTATCTGGGGGGAAACTGAAGCCTCGAATTCTGTTTAACTATTTGACAGACAGGTGCATAACAGGAACTAAAAACTCAGACAACAAAAACCTTCACATGACAAAGATACTTTATATTGAACCATGTTATTTCTAGACAGATAAAAATAACAATCCAATACCAACATGTTCTTGTCTCTAGAGAGACAGTAATGATGAGATAGGTTATGGAATCTAACTGCTTTTTCTATACTCTGTGCTATTAAAAAAAAATAATAAAACATTTCCTGTAGATGACTAAGCCCTCAGATATCTCTTTATGTGAAGAAAGACACTGGGGATAATTGTGCTGCTCTAGCTAGAAGATCAAGCCATAAATTGTTTCTAATGTCATGCTAATGAAAGATAGCTAGTCAGCAGCCCTGAGAACTTAAATCATTCTTTCTATAGAAGGGCAAAACTAAGCCTCAATACATGTTTGGAAGATGGACGGGGGGGGGGGGGGGGGGGGCGCATTAATTCATTTCCCAGTCCAAATCACGTCTGTTCCCCGGTTTCGCAATTTTCTGCCGGTGGTAATAGACATCAATTGGGTGGGGGTTTGGTGGGATGGCGGGGCCGTTAGGGGCGCCCATAACGGGTGTTGT
>CAUYPK010148479.1:0-39658 GCA_963574355.1 Loris lydekkerianus | reverse complement strand
AGTAGCTGGGACTATAGGTCCCTGCCACAACACCTGGCTATTTTTTGGTTGCAGCTGTCATTGTTGTTTGGCGGGTCTGGGCTGGATTCGAACCCGCCAGCTCAGGTGTATGTGTCCGGCACCTTAGCTGCTTGAGCCACAGGTGCTGAGCTGCCACCTGTACTCTTAAAGGAACCCCAGGAGGCTTTTGTTTGTGACTTAGACCTATCTATATTTACCATATTCATGAATCAGTGGCAAATTAAAATTAAAAAATTTACCATATTCAAAAATTAAGTTTTAAAAATATTTCCTTTTATGGCTGAACGCCCATAGCTCAGTGAGTAAGGCACCAGCCACATACACCGGTGCTGACGGGTTCAAGCCCAACCTGGGCCTGGTAAACAACAATGACAACTGAAACCAAAAAATAGCTGGGTGCCTATAGTCCCGGCTACTTGGGAGGCTGAGGCAAGAGAATTGCTTAAGCCCAAGAGTTTGAGATTGCTGTGAGCTGTGACGACACAGCACTCTACTGAGGGCACATAGTGAGACTCTGTCTCAAAAAAAAAAAAATTCCTCTTAGGCCAGGCGAGGTGCCTTATGCCTGTAATCCTAGCCCTTGGGAGGCTGAGGCAGGTGGATTGCCTGAGCTCATAGGTTCGAGACCAGCCCGAGCTACAGTGAGACCTCATCTCTAAATACAGCTGGGCATTGTGGTGGGCACCTGCAGTCCCAGCTACTCAGGAGGAGGAGGAGGCAAGAGAATGGCTTTGTCCCCCTCTATCTAGGGGGACAAAGTAAGCCTCTGTCTCAAAAAATTTTTTTCTCTTAAAAATAACAATAATAGGTCTCTCTCACCTCTGCTCCTTCATGAGAGGGACCTACTTTAAACTCTCTTTAGAAATGCTCTAAACTGGCTCAGTGCCTGTGGCTCAAGCAGCTAAGGCACCAGCCACATACACCTGAACTGGCGGGTTTGAATCCAGCCCAGGCCTGCCAAACAACAATTATGGCTGCAACCGAAAAATAGCCGGGCGTTGTGGTGGTGCCTATAGTCCCAGCTATTTGGGAGGTAGAGGCAGGAGAATCCCTTGAGCCCAGGATTTGGAAGTTGCTGTGAGCTGTGATACCACAGCACTCTACCCAGGGTGAGAGCTTGAGGCTTTGTCTCAAAAAAAAAAGAAGTGCTCTAAACTTTCTCTTTATTCTAAGTTTAAAAAAAAACAGTAATGGAGCAGTGCCTGTGGCTCAGTGAGTAGGGCCACCAGCCCCTTATACCAAGGGTGGCGGGTTTGATCCTGGCCCCGGCCAAACTGCAAAAAATAGCCAGGCATTGTGGCAGGCACCTGTAGTCCCAGCTACTCGGGAGGCTGAGGCAAGAGAATCACTTAAGCCCAAGAGTTCGAGGTTGCTGTGAGCTGTGGTGTCACGGCACTCTACCCAGGGTGACAGCTTGAGACTCTGTCTCAAAAAATATATATAAACATAAATATCATATATTTAATATATGGAAAAACAACTATGTCTAAAATGAGAAATCTTAGTGAGTAGGGTGGCATTGTTTTATACTTTTGCAACTCTCTTTAACATCTAACTTAATAAGGGCCAGGTGCCGTGGCTCACTCCTGTAATCCCAGCACTCTGACAGGCCAAGATGGGTGGATTTCTTTCTTTCTTTTTTTTTTTAATTAAATCATAGCTGTGCACATTGATATGATGGGTGGATTTCTTGAGCTCAGGAGTTCAAGACCAGCCTGAGCAAGAGGGAGACCCACCCCCATCTCTAAAAAATGGCCAGGTATTGTGGTGGGCTCCTGTAGTCCCAGCTACTCAAGAGGCTGAGGCAAGGGAATCACTGGATCCAAGGAGTTTAAGGTTACTGTGAACTATGATGCCACGGCACTCTATCCAGGGTGACAAAGTGAGATCTGTCTCCATTAAAAAAAAAAAATTGGGTTAATAGAAGACAGCTGGACTCTTACCCGTTTCTTTATTCAATGTGTTGCAATTTCACATGTCATGTAGTTCCTAGAACACACCACCATACACTCATAAAAAAATGACAGGGAAAATAATGTCTGCTCTTTATCATTGTTGTTATTATTTTGAGACAGAGTCTTACTTTGTCACCCTTGGTAGAGTGCTGTGATGTCATAGCTCACAGCAAGCTTAAACTCCTGATCCCCTTGCTATTTTTAGAGATGAGGGTCTTGCTTTTGCTCAGGCTGGTCTTGAACTCCCAAGCTTAGGCAATCCACTCGCCTTGGCCTCCCAGAGTGCTAAGATTACAGGCGTGAGCCACCGTGCTTGGCCAATGTCTCCTTATTATTAGGAAAATAGTTTTGACCTTGACCCAAGGGTGCCCAGGGGTCTTTGGACCACCCTTTGAGAATTGCTTATTTAATGTATATTGCAAGCTAGCGTAGACTTTATAAAAGTTCCTACAGTAGTGAAAGTCAAGACACCTGGAGGTCCTCTGAATGACCTAATTATGCTTTTCTGAACAAGCCACCTGGTCTCTGGCCTTTCTTGTCCTCTGCTATGCCCTAAGGGCCCAGCACAGCTTGGAAATTATGGCTAAAATCAACAAATGCCCACGATTGACTTTTTTAGCAGTCTCATTTTTACCAGGGTAACTCTGAGTCACAGCTACCATTTACCACAGGGTAGAGGTCAAGAGCTTGATGAAAGAGTCTAACACCCTGGTTCAAATCCTGGCTTTTCTGCTTAGTCGCTGTATGATCTTGAGTTAGTTCATTTCTGTGATTTCACCTGTAAAATGCTGATGGAACCTCACTGAAGTGTTGCGAGGATTAAATGAGATGACCCGAGTT
The DNA here is from genome assembly GCA_963574355.1 of Loris lydekkerianus. NCBI lineage: Eukaryota > Metazoa > Chordata > Mammalia > Primates > Lorisidae > Loris > Loris lydekkerianus. The sequence goes on along the minus strand of CAUYPK010148479.1, from coordinate 36,842 downwards.
ACATGCTTAAACAGCACCAGGTATGTGATCAGTACTATTAAGTGTTTGCTGCTAGTACTAATTTGAGGACTGGCTGACTGTGTGCCAGGCCCATGAGCCAGGCTAGGCACTTTATAACTGGCTCTGGGTCATTTGGACTCTAAACTCACTCTTCAAGAAAAACTTACTGGGTCAAAACCAGTATAAGTTTAGCAGAGCTATTCAGATGAAGTTCTAGGCTGGGTGCGGTGGCTCATGCCTGTGATCCTAGCATCCAAGGACGCCAAGGCGGGGGGCGGGGGATCCCTTGAGCTCAGGAGTTTGAGACCAGCCTGAACAAGGGTGACACCTTATCTCTATTACAAATAGAAAAATTAGCCAGGCATCATGGAGGGCGCCTGTAGTCCCAGCTAATTGGAAGGCTGAGACAAGAGAATCGCTTGAGCCCAAGAGTTTGAGGTTGCTGTGAGCTATGGTACTATAGCACTCTACTGAGGGCAACGGAATGAGGCTCTACTTCAAAAAATAAAATAAAATAAATAAGAAAAACTTACTTAAGCAAGTAATCCATTCTATTTTAAAAATTCAGAGACTTCTCCTTACACTTCCCTGTTTCTCTCCCTTCTGACTCTGAACTTAATTGGGAACTCTGTTTCTGGTTGATAGGCAGCTCTGGAAGTCAGGATGACCCTTGCTCCCAATTCCGGTCTAGATGAGCAAAGACTCCTGCAAATATACCTGGGTGGGGCTGGAAAGCTGAGGGCAGAACGGGAGTGGTATCACCATCGACATCTCTCCATGGAATTCAAGACCAAGAAATACTATGTCACCATCCGATGCTCCAGGTCACTGTGACTTCATCAAGAACATGGTCATGAGCATCTCACAGGAACCACCAGGGTTGCCTCACTGCTGTGGGGCTGGGCATAAACATCTTGGTAAATAAATCTTTCCACATATCCTCAATAGTTTAAGTAGACTAAATGACTAATGAAACAAAGGTAGGCATTATTTTGAAGCCTTCTGACACATACCACCCAAATTCTCCCTGGAGAAAGATGAGACCTACCAGGCAGTGTGCTCATTCGTGTGGTAAAGCAGCCAAGGTGGGCTGGGCACTCTCCTTGGTGCTGAGGGTGCAGCAGCGCTTCTGAAGCAAGTCAGCTCGTGGAACTTACAGTCTTCTGGGGGCGGCGCCTGTGGCTCAATGGAGTAGGATGCCAGCCCCATATGCAGGAGGTGGTGGGTTCAAACCCATCCCAGCTAAAAACTGCAACAAAAAAAAAGCCCTGCAGATACTGGCATGGTGTGGAGAGAAAGGAACACTCTTACATTGCTGGTGGGACTGCAAATGAATACAGTCTTCTGGGGAGGAAAAATGTGGCAGATGGTGACAGGTGCTGAAAATAAAATTCTATAAAATGGCAAGGGGACATGGTATTGGGGAGTTCCCTTACTAGCTGGGGCAAGGGTCTTCTAAGATGACATCTGAGCAGAAACCTGTAGCTTTAGTGCCTATTCTCCTGTGACATGAATATTATCACACATTTCAGCTATAGTGAGGTCAGAGGGTTTCATTCCCATGTCCTTCTGAGCATTTATTAGGCACCTACTATGTCCCAAATGCTAAAAGAACGAAGCATATTATTCACCTGCAGTGAGTGGACTAGATAATTGGACTTGGGGTTTGCTGACCTCAGGGGCTTGTGGTGGCAGCACCAGGTGGGGGAGGTTGGCATAGGACCAAGTGAGCTGCCAAGTTTATCAGACCAAGGGCAGAGTTCAACCCCCCACCCCACACACACATACAACAGGCTCAGTGGGAAGAGATGGGTACTTGGGTCTGGAGAATTGTTCTCATTATCAACTTTTGATCTGGTCATTTGCCAATCATTTGGCCTTGGACAACCTGCTTTGGACCCTCAATTAGCCCTTCTGAAAAAGAAGGGTTATTCTTTCTTTTACAAGCTAGAACTATTTATATAAAAATGCTTACTAGGGCGGCGCCTGTGGCTCAAAGGAGTAGGGTGCCGGACCTATACGCCGGAGGTGGTGGGTTCAAACCCAGCCCCAGCCAGAAACTGCAAAAAAAAAAAAAAAAAAAAAAAAAAAATGCTTACTAAATTTTTCAAAGATACCCACCTACCACCCTTCCACTCCAAGAATTGAGTATTAATGGACATAGTAGCTTTCTTCACAGTATCTATGACCAGTTTTTGAGGCCACAGGGCAAGATGTGTTCTATGTAGCTTCTATGCTGCACAGCTTTTGTCTTTCATGGAAGAAGGATTCCTGTGTCTGGTGCCCTCTTCCTCAACCTGCCAAAGCCTTCCCTGAAGCAGTTACTGCACGTTCCCTTATCTGAGTGCCCGATCAAGGACAGAGAGGCTTTAATCTATAGTGCTGGCCAGGAGCAGTGGGTCTTGCTTGTAATCCTAGCATTCTGGGAGGCTGCTTGAGGTCAGGAGTTTGAGACCAGCCTGAGCAAAAGCAAAACCCTGTTTCTACTAAAAATAGACAAATTAGCCAGGCATTGTGGTGGGCACCTATATTCCCAGCTACTCAGGAGGCTGAGGCAGGAGGATTACTTGAGCCCAGGAATTTGAAGTTGCTGTGAGCTAGGCTGAGGCCATGCCACTCTAGCCCAGGCAACAGAGTGAGATTCTATCTCAAAAAAAAAACCGATAGTGCTGGCACCTTTCTTGATGCTGATGGGAGACTAAAGATTTAAAGCCTAGAGACTTACTGGAGGACCTGTGGCTAGGAGAGAGAAACTTTACATCAAGATTCTGACAGTGTGTCCCACCTAAGCCCATGGGCTGACCTGCTCTGCTGCTGTGACCGTCTGGTCACCCACTTAACCCTTAACATCAACCACTGTGGTCCTTCTTGTACCTTTTCTTTCTTTCTTTTTTTTTTTTTTTGAGACAGAGCCTCAACCTGTCACCCTGGATAGAGTGCTCTGGCATCACAGCTCATAGCAACCTCCAACTCCTGGGCTCAAGTGATTCTCCTGCCTTAGCCTCCCAAGTAGCTAGGACTACAGGCACCCGCCACAATGCCCAGCTATTTTTTGGTTGCAGCTGTCATTGTTGTTTGGCGGGCCTGGTCTGGATTCGAACCCGCCAGCTCAGGGTGTATGTGGCTGGCGCCTTAGCTGCTTGAGCCACAGGCACCGAGCCCTTCTTGTACCTTTTCTATTCTGTATTTCTAGTTAACTGACAGGTCTTTGAGGGCAAAGATAATGTCTCTGAGCTTTGGCAGGGATTTTTAGATGAGCAAGGATTATATCTCCTTAAAAGGCATATATAGGAGGCCTTGGCATGCTGAAAGCCATTCCTGGGAAGGTCTTGTGCTCAACTTGCTTACAAGTTGGCTTCCTGGAAAACAGTCTTCTTTTTTTTGAGACAGAGTCTCACTATGTCGCCCTCAGTAGAGTTCTGTAGCTTCACAGCTCACAGCACCCTCAAACTCTTGGCCTTAGCCTCTCAAGTAGCTGGACTACAGGCGCCCACCACAACACCTAGCTATTTTTGTTGTTGGTTAGCAGGCCTGGGCTGGATTCGAACTGCCAGCCTTGGTGCATGTGGCTGGCACCATAACTACCGTTCTAGGGCGCTGAGCCATGGAGAACAGCCTTAAGACCCTGAAGCACATTCTTTAGGGCACCTCCACTAGGGAATGCCTGAGTCTTTACAAATATTAGTCTTAGTTTTTGGAATGAGTATCAGGGTATTTGAGCTTTGTTTTTATTCGTATTCCTGATGCTTACTTAACTTGCTGGACGTTAACAAATCCTTCTCTTCTCTGGACCTCATTAACATACATTTCTGAAACCTGGAGACCTTAGTACGATTTTGTCAATTGTGCCAATAACATGCTTTATAGCAAAAGAAAACCCAGGACCATGTGTTGCATTCAGTTGTCTCTTTATCCAAGTTTTGAAGCATCTCTGAGCTGGCCGGTGGGTACTGGTGGAGGAGGGTCACAGTAGGGGCCTTTTCCTTTTGCCTCCATTAGCTTTGCTTCCCAGGAGTGCTCTCCTGTCCCTCTGGATGAGACAAGAAGAGCTGGGGCTTCCACCTCCCTTATGGGAATTAGAAAATGGAGTTATGGTAGCAGAAGAGGCTTGATTTCTTCTCTACAAAAGTCAAGTATGTTCTCCTTTTTCTGTTTATTCCTGTTAAAAGAACTGGCTAATTCAAGGCCAGCTACAGCCTGGAATGTGCGTCCTAATCCCCCATTCTTGGTCCTGCTGCTGAGGACTCAGTGTAAACCTGGAGGACCTATCACTGTCTAGGGTTGTTAAAGTCTTTTTTTCCTCAGGCTATTCTGTAGCCTGTGTTCCTACAAGATGACCCTTCTTGATTATATGCCATTTCTAACGCTTTTTGCAGGGGTCCTCAAACTTTTTAAACAGGGGGCCTGTTCACTGTCCCTCAGAACGTTGGAGGGCTGGACTATAGTTAAAAAAAAAAACTATGAACAAATTCCTATGCACACTGCACATATCTTATTTTGAAGTAAAAACACAAAACGGGAACAAATACAATCACACCGCCTCATGTGGACCGCGGGCCATAGTTTGAGGACCCCTGCTTTAGGGGATGTTGCCTGGATATGATATGTTTATATTAATAACAAGAGGAACAGTTTATTTTAGGCTTACCATGTGCTTAACGTAATTTACCTTGTTTAAGTTTTACAACATTGTGAAATATAGTTACCCATTTTACAGATGAAGAAAACTGAGGCTGAAATAGTTCTAATTATAGGTTGAGCATTCCTAATCTAGAAATCCCATAACTTTTTTTTTTTCAGTTTTTGGCTGGGGCTGGGTTTGAACCCACCACCTCCAGTATATGGGGCTGGCGCCCTACTCCTTGAGCCACAGGCACCACCCATCTATTTTTTTTGAGACAGTCTCAAGCTGTTGCCCCCAGTGGAGTGCTGTGGCATCATAGCTCACAGCAACCTCCAACTTTTAGGCTGAAGTAATCCTCTTGCCTGAGTTTTTCAATTTTTAGTAGAGATGGGGTCTCATTTTTGCTCAGGCTGGTCTTGAACTCGTAAGCTCAAGCTATCCACCCTCCTCAGCCTCCAGGGTGCTAGGATTACAACAGGCGTGAGCCACCACACTCGGTCTAGAAATCCCAAATCTCAAATGTTCCAAAATCAATTTTTTTGAGCACTGACATGAAGCCACACGTGGAAAATTCCACACTTGACCTCATGTGACAGGTCACAGTCAAAATACAGGCACACACAGTTTATTTGGCATCCCTGAGGGAAAAAAAGACCCTCTGATCCCCCTTCAGCTGTGATATATCTTTTTCACTCATGGTGAGATTTTGCCTAAGTATACCTACAAATAGTAATAAAATGGCATGTGTGCAGGCCAGATGCACCAACGACAGGCTCACCAGGATACCCCACATGAGGCCAAGACATATGTGCATTATTCACTGAGTGTTTTTGCTTATTCTCTGCTAGGATGGTAAGATATTGTTGAAAATGTCAAAAAGACCTGTAGATAACTCTATGGGTAACAGTGATATGAAAAAAGAGGAAGCATTTATGTTGATAGCACAGAAAGTCAGGCTGTTGGAGGAAGTGGACAGCAGCATGTGAAATATCTTACAGAAGAATATGGTGTTGGAGCAGCCACCATATAGGAAAGAAGGAAAAACAGAAGGATAAAGTGTTGAAGTTCTGTGCTTTAAGTGATGAACAGAAGTCAATGAAAAATAGAAAATGCATAAAGCTAAAAATGAAGATCTCAGTTTCATATTGAGAGAGTGGATTCATCAGCATAACAAGGAGCACATGCCTGTTAATGGACTGCCAATCACAAAACAGTATTTATCACTATGAACTGAAAATTGAAAGGAACTGTCAATATCCAACAGGCTGATTGCTGAAAAAAAAATTCTTTTATTGAGACAGAGTTTTATGATGTCACCCTCCGTAGAGTGCTGTGGCATCACAGCTCACAGTAACCTCCAACTTTTGGGCTTAAGTGATTCTCTTGCTTCAGCCTGCCAAGTAGCTGGGACTACAGGTGCCTGCCACAACGCCTGGCTATTTTTTTGTTGTTGTTGTCATTGTTGTTTAGCAGGCCTGGACTGGGTTCGAACCCACCAGCCCCAGTTCATGTGGCTGGCGCCCTAACTACTGAGCTACATGCGCGGAGCCCTGATTGCAGAAATTTAAGAAAAGGTATTAAATTTTTAAAGACTTGTGGTGTGATAAAATAATAAAGCATCTGCTGATATTAAGGCAGAAGAGAAATTCACTGATGAGTTTTCCAACGTCATGGGTGATGAAAATCTGACACCAGAATGAGTCTATAATGCTGACAAAGCATTGCTGTTTTAGCATTATTGCCTCCCCCCCCCCCCCCCAAATTACAGCTGATGCCACAGCCCCTGCAGGAATTGAACATGCCAAGGACAGAATATGCTGAGATGTGCTAATGTAGCAGGCAGGTATAAGTCTAAATTTGCAGTGATAGGCAAAAGTTTGTGTCTTCACTGTTTTCAAGGAGTGAATTTCTTGCCAGTCCATTATTATGCTAACAAAAAGGCATAGATCAACAGAAATATATTTTCTGATTGGTTTCAGAAATATTTTGTACTAGTGGCTCATGGTCACTGTAGGGAAGCTGGACAGGATGATGAGTGCAAGATTGTTATCCCTTGACAACTGTTTGATCATCCTCCAGCTGAAATTCTCATCAATAATTATGTTTATAGGCTGGGTGTAGTGGCTCACACCTGTAATCCTAGCACTTTGGGAGGCCAAGGAAGAAGAATTGCTTGAGCTCAGGAGTTGGAGACCACCCTGAGCAAGAGCCAGATCCCTCTCTACTAAAAATAGAAAAATTGGCTGAGCATCTCGTGCAGGCCTATAGGCCCAGCTACTTGGGAAACTGAAGCAGGAGAATTGCTTGAGCCTAGGAGTTTGAGTTATGATGATGCCACTGTGCTTTACTCGGGGTGACAGAATGAGACGCCATCTCAAAAAACAAACAGAAAGTCAGATGCAGTAGTTCACACTCCGGGAGGCCTATGCGGGGGGATTGTTTGAGCTCAGGAGTTATAGACCCTGTCTCTACTAAAAATAGTGAGGTGTTATGGCAGGCATCTGTAGTCCCAGCTACTTGGGGGGCCCAGGCAGGAGGACCTCTTGAGCCCAAGAGTTTGAGGTTGCTGTGAGCTATGATGCCACAGCATTCTACCCAGGCTGCAGAGTGGGACTGTCCCCAAAACAAACAAACAAACAAACAAAACACAATATTGTAGGTGGAGACTGAAAGCCCCCTATTGTTGGTTGTTGATGTTGGTTAGCAGCTGATGCAGGTAGTCTGGTAATGCTATTATGCTGCTTAATTACCCTGAATACATTTTTTCATTGTATTAATGGAATGTCATATGTTTTAATATTAAGTACTTATGTGTGAATAAGTGTAAGAAAATATTGCTTAATGGTAGCATATACATTTAGAGTCAAGAATGATGGTAATGCTAAACAATTAAGATTGTCCACATGGGTGGCTGAGATAGCGACATCTTTGCTATGGTTCAATGTACACAGACTTTGTTTCATGCACAAAATTATTAGCAATATTGTATAAAATTACCTTCAAGCCATGTGTGTAAGGTGTATATGAAACCTAAATGAGTTTTGTGTTTAGATTTGCTTCCCATCACCAAGACATCTTATTATGTATTTGGAAAATATTCCAAAATTTGAAACACAAAACACTTCTGGTCCCAAGCATTTCAGATTAAGGATACTCAACTTGTAGTAACTTGCTCAAGTTCATTAGCTATTAGACAAGATCACATCTACCTATCTTCACAGCTCAGCACTCTTCAGCCTCCACTCTGTTGGATTTGTGTAAATTCTATTTGTTTACATTGTTAGGGAATAAATTTGCATGATAGCTTGCATAATTAATTTAATGTCGTTTGGGAAGTCTCATCACTCGAGACCAACAGGATCCTGAGATTGTGTAGGAAGAGGGAGATGTCAATGGGGTGGGGAATACAGAAATGCCAGTTCAACGAACTGTCAGAAACTGAGTTTCTGGAAGCTCAGAAAACCCGAGCGCGGGTAGTGAGTCGTGTCGCCTGCAGTTGCGGGCACTATCCATAAGGAGGAAGCCAGCGCTGCACCGCTGCGCCAGACGCGCCTCTCTTTCTCTCGCATCTCGCTGAGTCTGGAGAAAGAGCCCGCCTCCTGACCCATAAGGCCCTGGGGCGGAAGTTCCGCCTTCTCTTCCGGTTTCTCATCATGGCGGTGAGTGGTTTAGCCGTAGATTTTCTTTCTTCATCTGTCGCCATCCATGGGAGGCTGAGCGCGCGGTGGCTACCTCGCCCGCGGCCCGAGGGGGACGAAGCCTGTGATGATAGCCAGACCGAAACTTGGCAGATCTATGGGGGTCGAGGGCGTGGGGCTGGACCCTATCACTCCCCTCCCGTTCCCCTAGGAGCGGGCTCGGTTCTGCTGCTCGGAGGGCTGAGAGACGTGGCCTGTAGCGAGGACACACGGAGCAAACGGAAAGTTTAGGGACACAGGCTCCGGGCCTTTTTTCGGCCCGGGGGCGTGAGGGCTGCCGGGTGCTAGGGAACCTCAGCTGGTTCCTCCCCTTCTAAGGAAGGGGCCAATTCGCGGGCAGCTTCCAGGATGTCGCATAACCACGTGTGTCCTGGTCCCTCAGCAGTTCAGTTCTCTTCCTTGCCCCTTAATTGGACTTACAATGGGAGCGCTCTTCGTTACTGCCTACATTGAGCCCCTGGGGATTCATCCTCATTGTCTGTAACTTGAACACTCAGTACTTATTCCGAGTTTCTTCACATGTTCCATGAATGGAGGAGGAGAACCCGAGCTGACTTACTCCTTGATGCTTCCCAGACAAACCCAGTGACAACTTAATAGATTCTTAGGGCGACAAATTACAGACTCTTAGGGTTCTCTTTACGATTTGAAATGAGCGGAAGTGAATATGCCGTGGATATTGAAAGTGGTAAAAATCTTGGGGTCTCAGCTGTGACGGGGTCTAGAGTGTGTTAACTGCTGTGCTTTCTTGTTGCAGCAGGATCAAGGAGAAAAGGAGAACCCCATGCGGGAACTTCGTATCCGCAAGCTCTGCCTCAACATCTGTGTGGGGGAGAGTGGAGACAGACTGACCCGAGCAGCCAAGGTGTTGGAACAGCTCACAGGCCAGACCCCTGTGTTTTCCAAAGGTGAGTAGTGGTAGGAATGACCGCTCTTTGCCTGGTTGTTTCTTCATTCCCCTGCTGTCAAACCTCTTTAGTGACAGATGGTATCCCTTTAAACTCATAAGCTAACCTTTTGAGATTGGAATGTGGGTTTGGAGTACAAGATTTTATGTGAGCAGATTTTAAGACTAGCCCAAGTAAAGATTTTTCAACTAAGATGTGAGGTACAGTTGAAATGTTGGGGAGTGTAGTAAAGGGCATTAGAACTAGTGGTTACAAACTGTGTTAAGAACGGGGAGCCTGGGTTCAGCGCCTGTGGCTCAAGTGGCTAAGGCACACACCTGAGCTGGCTGGTTTGAATCCAGTCTGGGCCTGCCAAACAACAATGACGGTTGCGACCAAAAAATAGCCGGGTGTTGTGGTGGGCACTTGTAGTCCCAGCTACTTGGGAGGCTAAGGCAGGAGAATCGCTTGAGCCCAGGAGTTGGAGGAACAGGGAGCCTGGGTTTGGCTCTGCGCTCAACCTCCTCCTTATTTGCACGAAGGGAATAATAATACTTGCTTTGTAAGATGGTGGAGGATAAAGTGAGTTGGTATAAGTTGCATTGCTTTAGGATAGTTAAATATGCAAGTCCTTGGGTTCAGGTCTCTTAAAAGTTTCCAGTTGTGATCTTGCCGAGTTAATTAACCTCTCAGAACCTAATCTGTAAAATAGGGATGGCAGGATGAATAACGTTTCAGCAAATGTTAGCTATTATCAATAATGTTGTTTTCTTTGGAACACATCAATCTTACTAGTGGCCTCTGGTCTGTTCTGGTTGTGAGCTTGCCCTTCCGTAGACTTAGGCACTGAGTCTTAATTGCTGAAATATGGGGTGATGACTGGAAGATGGAAAGTTTGCTGTAGATGAAGTTTACTAATCAGCATAGGTGACACTGGTTAGAATATCACCACTTTGAGTGTGAGTGGGTGCTAATGTCTCTTTGAGTGGTGGAGCTGGTATTCTGGGTTAGAGGTGAGTACAGTGAGAGTTATGACAAATCCTGACTCCTTGTTACCCCCCTGCTCGCAGCTAGATACACTGTCAGATCCTTTGGCATCAGGAGAAATGAGAAGATTGCAGTCCACTGCACAGTCAGAGGAGCTAAGGCAGAAGAAATCCTGGAGAAAGGTCTGAAGGTGTGAGAGTATCAATTAAGAAAAGATAACTTCTCAGATACTGGAAACTTTGGCTTTGGGATCCAGGAGCACATGGATGTGGGTATCAAATATGACTCAAACATTGGTACCTACAGCCTGGACTTGCATGTGGTGCTCTGTAGGCCAAGTTTCAGAATTACAGACAAGAAGCACAGGAGAGGCTGCACTGGGGCCAAATACAGAATCAGCAAAGAGGAGGCCATGCACTGGTTCCCGCAGAAGTATGAGATCATACTTCCTGGCAAATAAATTCCCATGTTTATCCAAAAGACCAATAAAAATGTTTTCAGTGAAAAATAAAATGGATTTTGGGGTAGCATAATTTGAATTGGAAGTAAATTCCTGGAGTCTAATGTGCGATGATACATCAAAAATACAATGATACATCATATTTATACATCATATTTTTCTTAAGACTGTTAGGAGATCAACTGTCCATCTTTTATTTCTAATGATCAAATTACTTGATTTTTAAGTGAACCAGTTCTCCTTTGCCCCTGCATTGCTGCTAGTTTGGGTATAGTTTCAAAGAAAATATGCAAATACTGATCCATAACATGAGCATCTACATCAGTTTGAGTCCTTCAAGAAGCAGAGCCCTAGGTGGTATTATATGTGAGAGATTCATTGGAGAGAATCACTTAGGAAGGATAAAAGGGAGGGGTTAGGAGTAGGTAGGGAGAGCTTTCAGACTGTACTGTAGGGCTGACACCTGTGACAAGAGAGCAAAGGAAGGAGGATTGGGCAGGAAGAATCTGACTTCAGGGCAATTCTAGAAAAGTTTGGTCCAGCCTGATAGGGAGTCCTGAAGCCATTGTGCAAGGATGAACCAGCAGTAATGTGCTCACTGTGCTCAGTGACAATGAGCAGCCATGGGCCCTTGCAGTGAAAGCAGTGGTGAATCTGGAGGGGTAGCAGCCATTCTCTTGATGGCATTCTGAGCAGGGCACTTTTTGCACCACACAAATTCACCCTGCAGGTTTGGGGAGCACCTATTCATGATCTCCACGTAGGCCTTTTAGAAGGTAGTGGTTAGTCATCTGATCAATAGTCCTTTTCTCTGAAGGGCTACAAGAGATACTCATCATCCTCTTTGTTTTCCACTGCAGATTTTGAGCAGTTTATAATTAGGTAGGGAGATACCCTGTAGGAAAGCTGTTTCCTTAGCTAGTAATGTAACCTTTACAGGCACTGAGAGTGAGCCTAACAAAAAAGCTTATAGCCTTTCCCTGCATAGTCAATTGTAGTTACTACGGCCAATTTTTAGTGATTTACAAAGTGGAGAAGAAATTTACTTTTTTTTTCCTTCCTCTTTCACCACTTGACTCTAATCTTTCTCTCTTTCTATATTTTCTGCTCGTTTTGCTTGGTCTAAAATCTGTTTGTACCTTAACCCAGTGAATTCTCAATTTATACAGCACCCCCAAAATAAAACAATCATAGAATGGTTATTTGCCTGACATCTTATCAGTGCATTTGGTAGCACTGCCTTGAAAAGAAGTACCACCTGCTGAGTCACTGGCACTACCTCCTGCTACAACCTGTGGTTGCCATAGTGACATTTCAATGACACAATAGAACCTGACTGGTTTAAGACATGAGCAATTTTCTATAATTCAGGCCTTTTACTCATCTAGAAATGGAAGCATGATTTTGACCATTTTGAAATGTAACTTTGCCAGTCAAAATCTCACAATAAAATGCACAGATGTGTTTTAAGTACTGAGGTTGTTAGGGCAGAACCTAAAGAAGGATATAAGGATGGTGGCAATGTGAAAAGGTTATTTAAGGAGTTAAAGAAACGTAAGTAAATATGAAGGATTTATCATAGCCCCTCGGAAGAAAAGTTGTATCAAACACTTTGCTCTTCTGTCTTGCCACTTGGTCCCTGTTTTGACCCTTTGATGGAACCAGAGAAAGCAGACTGCTATTCAATCTATTCTTTTATTATCCCCATTCATCATCTTATTTTCAGAAAAAAGGGAAAGGAAAAGATTTAAGGACTATCGTGGGTAAGATGGAATAATCAGGAAACCAAGACATCTTAACTTTTGAGAACTTCCACAGTCTGCTTGGATGTTTGAGCAATTAATTCAAAACTGGTTGCAACCCAGCAAACATTGGTTGTTCATACAGAGCCTTAAAGTCCTGTATTAGAAAGTAGGATGACAGGAATTCTGAAATATAATGATTTTCAGTTTTTTAGTATCATTGTACTCCTCATAGTGTTAATGGTACATACACTTTATTCTTTTTACATTTTAAAATAAACACATAAGTTTGTTCTGATCCCTTCCTTTAAAGTTATTAATTAGCTAGGGTTGAGTCAAGGCCAAGAACTCTCTCACTGAACCTGCGAATAAATGAGTGATTTATTGAATGCGCATTTTTTCATTTAGTTAACTTGTATTGAATCCTAGCTATGTGTATATATTAAGTCAAAGGCAGTACCAGCGTCATGCTTGGATCTTTCACAAGCACTGAAGCCAATGTTGAGAAATGAAATTATTTTGCTCCAACACCCAAATTTTAGCTCCTTTATTTCCTATCTCTGAATGTTACACCACCTACAGAGATACACGAGACAGAAACCTGGGTGTAAAGGTACAAGTTTTATTAAATCAATAATACTAGTAATAATAGCTGATGTTTATTGAATACTCACTGCATGCAAATGCATTGCACGCACTTATGTTAATTCTCATAAGAACTCCAAAAGGAAGGCCCTATTATAATCCATATTTAGTCTCTGTACTCTGTACTCTGCAATCTATAAAAGATTCTAAAAGAGTTCAGCCTCAAAGGAAATAAACATGAAACAAGTAATTAAAGTATATTATGATGTCTTAGCAGGATACTATAGTAGCACCCGAGAGGAAAAGCCTGACTTCCTGCTGGGGAAAGAAGCAGCCCTTTGGAAGTGAACAGTGTTTATCAAACACCAATTGGTTCTAGCATATTACATGAGTGAGTAGAAATTCAGTGGGGCTGTTTGCAAAACAAATGTTTGATCCCTCATTTAGGTATGGCATTTTTAAAAAACCATTTCAGCAATACTGTATTACCACAAACATGTTAATCTAGGACAAATAATATACAGTCTTTCCTCAGTGTACATGTGGGATTAGTCTCAGGACCCCCGTACACACACCAAATTCCTCATATACTCAAGTTCCTACAGCCAGCCCTACAAAACCCATGTGTAAGAAAAGTTGGGTGCTTGTTGAAACAAGTAGATTGACAACTACCGGCCCACATGACAGAGAAACACAATTCAAGAAGGGGGGGAGGGGGTTCAGTAAGTTCTCATCTAAAAGGTACAATGTAGGAGTATGTGGCATACCTCCTTGGTGAAGGACTCAACTACAACTTGGACTTTATCTTACAAATGCAAATAGTGTAACCTAATCGTATGTACCCTTCCTTATATTAATACGAATTTTATTAATAATAGAAGAAAGAAGAAAGAGAGGGAAGGAGGGAAGGAAGGAGAGAAAGGAAGAAAGAAAGAGAAAAGAAAGGAAAGAAAAAGGAAAGGAGGAAGGTCAGCCCTTAGTTACTGGGGTTTTGCATTCTGCATATACCATATTTTTGATCTGCATATAAGTGGACCTGTGTTGTTCAAGGGTCAACTATTTAGGCTTGGTCTAATATTCACTAGAGTGTTAAGAGAGTTATAGGATATAAGTTTCATTAGGGCACTAAAGACTAATTAATAAGAAAGCACCAAATATACATTTAGGGGTCTTAGGGCCGAAGGCAGAAAGGGCAGAAAGTGTTAGGCAGAAATGAAGGTGGGTGTGAGAAGTGGAGGCACCAACCCAGGGCTGAGTGTGCTGCAAATCCCAGTGGATGGATGGACCCACAAGGTCAGCCAGCAGCAACAGCAGCAGGAAATAGGCTTCCAGCAGGTGCACTGTGCTCGTGCTTACACAAAGGAGCAGAGAGAAGGCTAACAGCAAAAAAAAGAAGAGAGAGAGAGACAACATCCCTTCTGATCTTGTACCCTGTAATTCACCCAAGCAAAGGAGAAAATCAGTTTTACTTGAGGGCCAGCTTTAAATATAAGCCTAAATGATATGATTCTCTCTTCATCCCCCCCTAAATAAAACATTTTTACTGCAACTAAACATAAAGATTAAAAATACAATTGTTGATTGAGATAATACATTGATTTAAACACATTATATGGTTTTTGTTTGTTTTTGGTTTGGGTTTTTTTACTATTTTCTTTTTTATTAAATCATAAATGTGCACATTTGATTGAACCCCATTGATGCATTAATGGGGTTCAGGGTACTGTGTTTTTGTTTTTGATGTGGAGTCTAACTCTGTCGCCCAGGCTAGAGTGCCATAGTGTCAGCCTAGCTCACAGCAACTTCAGACTCTTAGGCTTAAGCGATCCTCCCGCCTCAGCCTCCCATAGCCAGACTACAAATACCCACCACAATACCTAGCTAATTTTTCTATTTGTAGTAGAGATGAGGGCTTCCTCTTGCTCAGGCTGATCTTGAACTCTTGAGCTCAAGTGATCCTCCTGCCTTAGTCCCCAGAGTGCTAGGATTACAGGTATTGAGCCACTGCACCCAGCCCACATTATAATTTTGTTATGGACTGATGACCATTTTGTTGCAGGAGGCAGGTCAAGAATTTGTGGAAAGAGTCACAGAAATCCAAATGCAGAAACCCTAGCACAGCCGAGCCAGATATCCAGGGTTCTGGAGCTGGGCGCTCTAGATAGCCACCAAAAAATGAGACTTCTTGTGCCTCAGCTGTCTCCATTATCTCTCAACTGGCTTCTTGCTAATAATTTCGTCTCTTCCATAAATTCAGTACTTCATGTCCTAAAATAGCTGCGCCTTCTGGATTGACATGACTTTGCAGTTCTAGTGCTCCATCAACAGGCCACTTACCTCTCTGTCTTTGAATTTTGGTTCCTAAGAAAGGAAAAAAACTCCTCGGCTGGGACCATCTGTTTAGGTGTGGGGCCTTTTATAGCAGAGTCCCTTCAGAGGCCCTGTTTAGCTGCTTTTGGATGTCTGCCCTTGACCTCTGTCTTGGCATGGGCTGGAGGTGCAGTGTCTTTATATTGAGGCAAGCCCCTAAAATGCTGAGTTCATTTCTATAAATCATCAAAATAACTAGCAATATCATATCCATATTTTGATATGGGGAAGGAAGTGAAGAAAGGAGGAAGGACTTGGGACATGTTGCCAATGAGTTAGTAACAGGGCTTGGGAAGAGGAGGTAAAATGTCAACCTTAACTCATTCTGACTGCCTGTTTTCCTAGCTCCACAATCCTGAGGTCTCTCCAAAACCCTCCTAGACTCAGTCTTGCCTCTGACTGAAGTAGGAAGAAATGGGGTCTGGGCTTCAGTTAAGCTCCCTAGACTTTAAGTGTGGGTATAGACACCTTTGCCTTCTTTTCTGCATGTGGCTCCCCCTTGGCTCCCTGTAGTGAATAGTAGAATCCTAACTAGCTCTGACCAAATCTGCTTCCACACAGCTGCTAGCCATTGTTAGTAGCATAATGGACACTTTGGTACATGCCTTGACTGGCTCCTAAACTGAACCACCACACAGAAACCCTCCCTGGGTGCTCTCGCCAGCCACTGATGCATCTCTGAATTCTTCCCTAGCTTGCTAAACCAGAACCCTGCAAGGAACACTGCAGCCATTCCCAGTGACTGCAGCCTTTATTTGAACAGGGAAGAGCTGAAGTCCCAGCGTACTTTGCACCCAAAAAGAACACAAATTTTTCAGACTTCATAATTATCTCAAAGGGAATTCTATCTTCACCTTAGGGATAAAATAGAAACTCTATAATAGAAGTGTTGTTGTCCAGCTAACACATTCAGGAAGCCTTGCTTTGCATCACTTATGAAGGTTTTTGTTAGCTTTTAACACCTTGAACTTTCTCATGAGGGAACTTAATTTCCTGCAAGGGTTTCTTAATCAAAATATCGCAACACTAGATACATTTTTAAAAAGTTCCCTTAAATAATTTGAATTGGGAAGGAATATAAGCCCAAATATTGAGTTTGGTATGATGATAACACAAGCTCCTCAAAGCTATTCTCAATATTTCTTATTTTAATTTAAAAAGTTATTAGGATTTGTATGTGCTATCAGAGTATATAGAATTCAAAATATAAAAGTTTCAAGCTCAAATGTAACTACTCATAACTGGAACAAATGTATTTGAGTCTAGTTTCAATTATATGAGGAAATAGGTCAGGAAATTAATTTGTAAATCCAATCTTATTAATTATATCTCTTCCAAGAGAAATGTGAAGCTTTGAATAGTATTAGCCAATCTGATTTATAATAAATGAATTCAACTTCAATTGTGAAAAAAGAAATTTCCTAGTCATCCATTTGTGACTTTTAAATCACTATCATTTATTTTCTGAGGAAAACGTCTGAAATATTTCCTAGAGGAAATATATATTTTAAAATAATTTGACTAATCATGGTTTGCTTAAGTTAGAATAAATAAGGGAGAAGAAATTAATTGCTCCAAATCTGTTTGTACTCCATAATAACTATTATGCCTAAAGTATGTGATCATAGGCCAAAATACTTACCTCCTCTGAAATTGTCTTGTCATATGTAAAATGAGTATGCAGAGGTGGGTATACCTACACCTTTAGAGAATTGAGGATTTTTTTTTTTTTTTTACAGTTTTTTTGGCCGGGGCTGGGTTTGAACCCGCCACCTTCGGCATATGGAGCCGGGGCCCCACTCCTTTGAGCCACAGGCACCACCCAAGAACGGAGGATTTTTAATGAGACAATGCCATACCCTAGTATCAATCTTGACAAATATGTCTGCTTTACATTTTAAGAATCAAACTCAAAGTTAGGCCTGAGCGGTGTTTGTTATTTGAGTGTTCTGTGGAGGTAAGTCTTGGACGAGTTCCTTCTCTGCCCTTTCATACATTTCTGAAATCCTTGGCTGAAATTCTAGCCCTTTATTACAATAACACTTTAATAAATTATCATAAGCAGTGTGCAGTGGACGTTTGTCCTTTTCATGGCTGCCCAGGATCTATTTTGATGGAATCCACACTGTCTGATTTTATTAAGTGATGGTGTCAGATACTCCCCACTGCTTTATGGGCAAAGCCATTTAGATGTTCCTGCCCAAAACTTTGAAGCTGAATTAGTGCAGGTATTGTGCAAGGACAGTTTTGAAGTGACATATGGAGGTGCATCTAGCAGCAGCCGAGGACAGCAGTGGCAATCATGTCCACCAAGACATCCCAAACAGACCATTTCTGCAGTGGGGCTTGGCCTGGTTCCTGCTCCCTCACCCTCCTTGGCACCTGTGAAATTTCCAGCCTTGGAATCCAGCCTTCCTGTACAATCTGTGAGCCATCCTATAGCATTCCAACAAATTCATTTCTGCTGAAGTTAACAAAAATCAGTTTCTGTTGCTGTAACCAAAAACAGGCATATATCTCTTGGCCAATTAATTAATTAGAAACTTACCTTTGGTTACATTAGACAGGACTGTAATTTATTAGCTTTCCTTAAGTAAATCTTGCCGTCTTGGGAATTATCTTCCTTTAAAAAAAGAATTGGTGAGGAACCCCACAAAGCCTGGTAAGCCCCACATAATCTGTTGATCTATCTGGGCATCGTGCACATGATCTGCCTCTTCTTCTACTTTGGATGGGAATTGTTTCCTCTTCTTGGGGCTGGACATTTCCTACTCTCTTTTCTTATATAACCCTGTCTTGCTCTCCTCAAGATCATTTTGTCTCATCTCCCCACCCCTCTACCTCCACACATTCCTTCTGCTGAGGCACTGGTTGGCCCCAGTTGGCAAAGGGGATTCTACAGGGAGAAGGATGGCAAAGGAAGGGAGAACTTCAGTCAGCATCTGGGAAGAGGAGAAGGGGCAGGAAGGAAAGCCTTTTATTCCCTGCCCTGTTTCTGCTTTCCACTCTTGGGACAGAGAAAGAAGAAATGGAGGAAAAGTAGAAGAGGAAAGAAAACCACCTTGCCACAACACCCTCCCCTCAGCCTCTTATTTCCTGAGCCTCCAACATGATTTATATTAACTACTATTCTAGCTACATTATGGCTTAAAGTAAGTTCTTATGAACTAGTTTGGGAATTTAGCCATAATTTATAACTTGTCTACTAGAAAATCTATTATAGGAGTCAAATAGTGGTCTTACAAATAAACTGGTTTAAGGCAGTTTTAGGTAGGCTGGGGCCTGCCTTTCCAGAGGAAGTTGAGCTGATAGTGTTTATATCAGCAGTGATGACTTAATAAATAAACGAGACTTCAGCTCAAAGCTGATTGAGTTGATAAAGAAAATATTATTTAATAACTTAGCTTTCAGCTCAGCGCCTGTAGCTCAAGCAGTTAAGGCACCAGCCATATACACCAGAGCTGGCCGGTTCCAATCCAGCCTGGGCCTGCCAAACAACGACAAATACAACCAAAAAATAGCCAGGCATTGTGGCAGGCGCCTGTAGTCCCAGCTACTTAGGAGGCTGAAGCAAGAGAATCGTGTAAGCCCAGGAGTTGGAAGTTGCTGTGAACTGTGATGCCATGGCACTCTACCCAGGGTGATAGCTTGAGGCTCTGTCTCAAAAAAAAAAAAGAAAGAAAGAAAGAAAAAAAAAAAAGAAAAAAGAAAAAGAAAAAAATAAGAAAAAAAAAGACAAAAAAGAAAACCTTAGTTTTCTTTTCTGTCACCTGGGCTAGAGTGCCATGATCTCAGCCTAGCTCACAGCAACCTCAGACTCCTAGGTTTAGGTGATCCTCCTGCCTCAGCTGCCCAGTACTCCTGGGTTTAGGTGATCCTCCTGCCTCAGCTGCTCAAGTAGCCACCACACCAGCTAATTTTTTCTCTTTAGAGAGCGGGGTCTCCCTCTGTTCCAGCTGGTCTCAAACTCCTGAGTTCAAGGGATCCTCCCTCCTTGCCCTCCCAGAGCACTAGGATTTACAGGTGTGAGCCACTACACCCCGCCCAAAGCAATCTTTTAAAAAAAGAAAATTTCAGTCTTCCTTTGCCAAAACATCCTTTCACTGGTTTGCTATTATTAGAATAAAATCTAAAGTTCTTAACCCCCTTACAAGGCTCTGCCCGCGCCTTTCCAGACGTCACCGTCATGCTGCTCCATCTCCCACGTGCTCCTGCTCTGTCTCCAGCCCCGCCAGTGGGGGGCTTCTTGCAGTTCTCTGACCACATCCTACTTTCTCTCAACCAGAGATCTTCCATTTAATTGTCTTCTCTGCTCTCAGGGATTGTCTCACATTCTTCAGGTCTGCTTAAACATCACTTCCTCAGAGAAAACTCTGAGGGCAGGGAAGTCCCTTGGTACTTAATCCCACAGCTCTTCTCTGATAACTGCAAGCTCCAGAAGACACGAACTGTGCCTGCTGCACCCTCATTTGTACCCTCTCCATCCCTGACCTCTCTGCTTTGTCACATTCGCCCAAACTCTCACTTTCTCTTCCCTGAGGAGATGTTATCATGTTATTCTTTTCTCATTTTAAATTCTCTCTTAGAGAAATGTATCCCATTTAACATCCTACTCACCTAGGAGGCAATGAGAGACGTCTCTAATCGACCAATTTCAACAAACCATTTCCAGAGGTAGAATGCTATAGTGGTTAAGAATGTTGTCTCTCAAGTTAAACCTTGGGTTAAAGTCCTGACTTTGTCAAAGACCAGGGGTATAATCTTGGTTAAACTGTTCAACCTCTAGTCATGGCAGAGTTTCTTCATCTGCAAAGTAACAGTAATACTTGCCTTATGAGGTTGTTGGGAGAATTACATATATTAATATATGTCAAACAGAACAGTGCCTGCATATAATGCATGCTATGCAATTATTTGCAGTTATTCTTGAACACATACTCTGTGCCATAGACTAGCAGAGTTAATTCTGTGAGGATGGGGCTTGTTTTGGTCTTGTTTATTTTGGTTTGCCCAGTGATTAGCACAGTACCTAACACTAAGTAGTTGTACATTAAATATTTATAGCATGAATACAAGGATGACTGAATGGTCATTGTTCATTAAACATCATATCATAGCAAGAGGACAGCAGAAAAAGTACCTAGCCCTTATTAAGGAATGTCTGTAAACCTCCTATCATGAAAAAATGAGGGAAATATTATTTTCTTCATAGGACTATTACGAGATTTCAGTGACAATAAAGTATGTAAACTATGCCAGTGCCAGCACATTAAGCTCATCCATTGTAGACTATAACTAGTCTCTGAATTTGGAAACCAGGTCTAACTCCTTCCTTGGGTTTCAATATTAGGGCCTCAGTTCAGCCTCCTCGGCTGCCCCTTTATTATGGCATTTGCAACAAGATGATTCGTCTTCTTAATCTCTGATCTCTATGAAAGGCCAGCAGGCCCTCTGCCTTCCTTATTAATCAACACTTTTCCTGTCCAGAGGTTATTCCATCCTTATGGATATTGAGAAAATAAATGGGAAATGATTAGAATGTACTTTCCAAACATAAAGCATTGTACTATAAGAGTTTGCCAAAGAGGATTAATATTGCCACATTATCTGTAGAAGAATTTTATGAAAACCCTGTGTATATGTCAACCTTAATGACTAAGACTATAGATGTGATAGAAATCTGTAAATATCACATAAAAGCAAATTTATTAAATTCTAGGACATCACCCTGCTGTACACAGTATGTTCTTTTCAGATGCTGTAATAAATGAAAAAGATGGTTGCCATAGAGATAGTTAAACTATGCCCTTTGGCTAGCAGATTAGAAGTCCATTTCAACCTATTATAAGAGAATGTTATTTTGCCCACAAGTGATATTTACAGATTATTTCCACCACAATTTTAACCCAAGTTATTAAAGCTCAAAATTTAAACCTATAAACATTGAACTTTATGAAAACTTTTGCTCTTTTGGTAAAACTTGCTTTAACATTTATGAGCTATCTTTTTGCTTTGGAAAATGTGTTTTTGAAGTTCTTACCCCTAGGATATTATAAAAATCTTCCTTGAAATCTATTCTCCTTGTAGTTAGTTTCATTTTCTTTAAAGCTCATGTTTTATTTTTTTGAATCATTTGTCAGAGGCAATATGTAGTATCTCAAAAGATCCACCAGCACAGGAAATGCTTATGAAACGTGGAAAACTCATTTAATAAAAATTCATAGTAATCTGTTAGCAGAAAGATTTGTGGATGGTAATATTCAGATTCTTATGTAGTCATTTAATCTGTTCTTCAAAATTCAGAAAGTAATTACAAAGACATAGTTGGGAAAATCTGCCAGTTGCTGCAAGCATTTGCTGCAGGGAGAAAATTTGTCAAGGTTAAGCTTATTTTGTCTGGTTGGGTAAGATAGGTTCGGTGGATAACAAAAAGGAAGCTGTTTTTTTTTTTGTAAATTGAATGAATTTTATGTCATCATAAATCTGACCACTGTTCCCTGAAATATTGCTGCATTAATTCATTTTTTAGGTGTGATAACTTAAAAGAGATTTGTATTCCCCAGCGAAATAATAATTCCCTCTTTTCCTGGCATTGGGGATTCAGTCATGACTTTCCTTTGCCCAGGTCAAGGTTTAGATAATTGCTTCCTTCTCCTATACTGGTGATGGCTATTTATATTTGTATCATTTGTGCATGCTTGGAAGAGTATATATGTGTATGTGTGAGCGTGTGTGTTTAATTGGACATTTAAAGAGAATGAGAACAGTAGATAAAAAGTACTTTGCCAGGTATCCTAAACTCTAAACCAGGACCCCTTAAAGCAGTGGTTCTCAACCTTCCTAATTACTGCGTTGTTACAAATGGAAAAAAGGGGGTCGCGACCCACGGGTTGAGAACCGCTGCCTTAAAGTTTTAAATTTGGGGGCGGTGCCTTGGCTCAGTGAGTAGGGCGCTGGCCCCATATATGAAGGGTGGCAAGTTCAAACCCCGCCCCAGCCAAACTGCAAGAAAAAAATAGCCAGGCATTGTGGTGAGTGCCTGTATTCCCAGATACTCGAGAGGCTGAGGCAAGAGAATCGCCTAAGCCCAAGAGCTGGAGGTAGCTGTGAGCTGTGACACCACAGCACTCTACTGAGGGCCACATAGTGAGACTCTGTCTCTAAAAAAAAGAGTTTTAAATTTGGGTGAGTAAATGATTATGTAGCTTGTTTCCCATCTTCCTCATATTCTCATCTTCCAAATATCTTTCTCTTAATGTAGTAAAACGGATAAGTCACTAGGTATCAGGATTTTTAGAACCTGAAAATAAAGGCCACAAAACATTAATAGAATGTCAGTTTTCTTTTTCCTGCAATGTAGTGAAACTTACTATACACTTCCTAGGTAGGAGAACTGAAAGAAAATTCTTACATTTTTTCATGCTCTTGCTTATTAGGCATAAAATCAGTTATTTTATTTCTTTATCTAAGACTCTCTTTTAGGTTAATGCAACAAAAAGCATGACAAACAGTGAAAGCTGGCCTGCCTGGAATCTATTCCCAGCCCTTTTCTCCATTCCCAGCCTTTCACTAGAGAGGCTGGAAAGGCTGAGTATTTTCTTTCTACGTCTCTTGCAGCCAGGGGTGGCCATGTGAACCTGTCCTGGCCAATGTGACATAAAAGTCTACTGTGAGGTTCTCGGAAGGCTTTTCTTTCCTAAATAAAGGACAGATGTTCTTGGTGTCACCTCTTCCTCTTCTCCCATTCCTTCCTTTTTTTTTTTTTTTTTTTTTTTTTTTTTTTTGTGGCGTAACCCAGGTAGTATGAGGGTTGGCATGTTCCTTAGAATTTGTACTGCCACTGCAGTACAAAACTAGTAAGGCTGTTTTTCTTGACTTTGATGAGTAAAAAGAGTATGGAATTGAGAAAATAAAGTACATCCGTTTTGATAGTCAGAGAAAGTGAGAAATGGGCATGCTGACAGCCAGACCATGATGTTCTCAGCTAACATAAACAGTGCTGGGACAAGGCCACTCCATGATCATATTTAGAACAAGATAATGAAAAAGCCATTCAGCAATCACAAAAACAACTAAACATCCTCTTTTTCTGACTAACATGAGTGACTACTGTTTCATTACTCATAACTCTAACCTCAATCAGTCCATGTGAAAATGACTGAGATACCAAAACACTGAATTGCCCCTGCTTCTTGAGAGGACCAAATCTAGAATTGGCCTATGCTGCCCTAAATCCCTTCTGGGAATCACTCAGACTATGCCAAATCTTAATGAGAGGACTCTGTATGCTCTATTTCCAAGGGCCTCACTATTCCTCTGGTATGTGCTTTCTTTTGTTGAAACTACTTCAACAAAACAATTTTTTTAAACTACAACTGTGTTCATGATTTTTAGACGATGTAGCATTGAGCACTACACAATGAAGGCAATTCTGAAAGGACTTTAATTATGATGAGGTTAGTATTTATGTTCTCTGTCGCTTTTGAGGATAGAATACAGCATGCCTAACAGAGAGGAGGAATGGAATTTTTCTTTCTTTTCTTTTCTTTTTTTTTTGAGACAGAGTCTCAATATGTTGCCCTCAGTAGAGTGCTTTGGCTTCACCACTCACAGCAACCTCAAACTCTTGGGTTTAAGCAATTCTCTTGCCTCAGCCTCTCAAGTAGCTGGGACTACAGGTACCCACCATAATGCCAGGCTATTTTGTTGTTGTTGTTGCAGTTGTCATTGTTGCTTTTTAGCTGGCCCGGGCTGTGTTTGAACCTGCCAGCCTCAGTGTATGTGGCCAGCGCCCTACACGCTGAGCTACGGGCACCGCCTGGTATTTTTTTTAGACAACTTTCTGTGCATATTCCTTTGCTTGTCCAAATGTTTATTGTAACATCACTTGCAATATAGTTGAAGATTATACTCTCTTATGGAGGTCTGGAAGCATGATCTGTTCCTGGTTACAAGCAGATCCATATGATTTGAGTAATCACTCACAAATCCTTCATCAATAAAAATATTTTTTTTCATTGTAGCAAAACCTGTCCTGTTCTTTGGCCTATATCCCTCCAGTTCTTCTTTCTTTTTCTATGAACTCCTCTTCCAGGTTCAGTGTCATTGGTGACCC
Organism: Loris lydekkerianus; assembly: GCA_963574355.1. Classification (NCBI taxonomy): domain Eukaryota; kingdom Metazoa; phylum Chordata; class Mammalia; order Primates; family Lorisidae; genus Loris; species Loris lydekkerianus. Next base: position 12,374 of record CAUYPK010148479.1, on the reverse strand, counting down.
ATACAAAACCTAGAGCCATCCCTCAGACACAGAGAACCAGAAATACCTTAGTCTCTAAGTGGTGTCCCACCTGCAGCTACCAGGCTGCATGCTGATTTTTTCAGGACTTGTTTTGTTTTCCTTAGTGTCTGTGTATTTAATGTGTGGCATAAGACAACTCATTCTTCTGATGTATAGCAGAGGAAAAAAAGTTTGGACACCCCTGCCTTATAGTATATTCTCATCCATGTCTTGCTTCCCCAACTGCCTTATTGATCTCCCTTGGGAGCACATCCTCAATCAATCCCTAGCACAGAATATTCATCACAAGCTCTGCTTCTGCAGAATGTAATCTGCTATGCTTATTTAGCTCTCACTGTATCCTTACAAAGTAGAAATCATATTAATTGTTGGGTAAAGACAGAAAGGGTCATAGAGGTTATGAGGCCAGACCAAGGTCACACAGATGGTTAATTAGTAGACTACACCTAAAGTCAACTCTATGCTCCCTTTTTACTCGGCCTCATTGATTATCCCTTGGGGCCTTTCATCTAGCCTTATCTCCTATTAATGGTGATTCAGAGGGAAGGTTCTGATGAGTGGGGAAGGAAGCAAAGGCTCAAATGTCTTCTGCAACTAATGCATAATTGAGTGTTTATGCTCTCACTTGGGGCATGGTTTTTCTGACAGTGGCATGCAGCAAGCCACTCCCTTCTAGCTGAGCTATGGCCATATCACCCCCTGCTGCTTGTAATAGGTAATTACCCTTTCTTCCCTCAATGTACCACCTCTTTCCAATTTCATGAGACAAACATTGAAGTCACAGCCTCCAGAGAATGAATGACTTCTGTCCATTCCATCACACAGAAGGATCATTGCTGAGTCCCTGAGAGGCCCTTCCCACCTGTCACTCCAAAGAAATGGAAATAGTAACTGAGAATACTCCCTTGCACAGTGAATTTCATCGTGAGGCTACCATTTCAAGAAAGGGTATGCATGCGGAAGAGATACTACTTACTACTCTAAAATAACTTACTGCTTAGGTCACTCTTGGTCTTTACTTTCCTCTCATCTCCCACAGACAGTATGGAAGGGAAAGGTGGAATGATTTCAGCATCTGCATCCCACATTCCATTGCAAGCATCATTCAGGAGAACCAGCTATTGATGGAAGGAATGGGTCCCATTTTTTTGGACCTCCACTTACCTGGAGGCAGGAAAGTTCACAGAATATCAGGATTGGAGGGAACTTTAACCATGACTAATATTTATTGTGATACAGTTGGAGGAAACCCCCCAAGGACAGACTTGCTGCATGGGCCATGACCAAAAATCTTCACTAACAATGGAGCTTGCCAATGAGATTCACAAGGAGCTTGTTATCTCCCTGTACCAAGTTACCCTCACTGACCATGGGATCAAGTCTGAGGAAACAGGAAGGAAAAAGAACACAGTGTGTGTGCGTGCACGTGTACATGTGCATACACACACTAAGACAAGATGGGTTGAAAAATATAAATGAAAGCTTGATGTATTTCATTTCCTTGAGTCTTAATCTTAACCACCACACCTGACTACCTCTCCAGGATTTTTTTTTAAAAAGAGCTTATGTCTTTGTTTACATAAGAATTCAGGGTTGGTCCTGTGGTGGGCAGAAGGTGAACATTCTGGGTTGTATAATTTGAGAGGCACTAGGCTCTACACCAGTGCTTAAAATTCCACAATTAGTTTTTATTTTTATTTATTTTTTATTAATATCTTCCTTCCAGAAAGCTATAATTAACATGGGAAGAGGGCAACATTCAAATCCACTATCTTTGACACCTTAAAACCCTATGAGAATTTGCTTAACCAGTTAGTAAACATAAATCTACATCCAGAGAAAGAAAAGTTATTCAAGTATGGGACTAGAAGGAGCGTTACATTTGGGGGGAAGACGGGAAGGAGGGGTCAACATGAGTATCCAAGGGCTACATGAAGAGCAGTGAGTGACACCAATGCAGCAGAATTGCTGCATGTTTGGATCCTTACAACACCTCCTCTCTTGGCAACAACTGTATAGCCATGAAGCTTAGGAAAATGTCCTGTGACCAGAAAGATGAAACCTGATATGCAATCATGTGCAAGAGAACCCCAGTCATTTTCCTAGAAGCAACAGGCATATCTCCCCAACCTAAGCCTCTCTTTCTCCCCAAAGTCCTTGGCTGGCCCTCAAGGCAGAATTCTGTGCAACACCAGACCAACTTTAACCTGTCCAGTCACTCTCCAGCTAACCCTCTCCAATCCATCATCCCTCATGTCTCTTCCACGTAGTGCCAAAGGTAGAAGGATAACCTCTGAATTCAGCCCAAATTCACTGCATAAAGAATTAGATGTGAGGTCTATGGTTTGAGGCTCAGCATTGACATAGAAAACAACATTCATGGATAAAACAGTCTGTAGACCTATCTGTTATCTTTATCACTCTCTGAAAATCCCCAATAGGAAATTATCTGTTTTTCAGCCCTGGAAAGCAAGCTTTAATGATTCCCTAAAACAGTAAATGTGAAATGGAGGGGAAAGGGGACAAAGGAGGGAGCAGAGTCTTCAGAGGATTTACTTTTTTCATTCCCTGAAGAAGCATATGGAGAAAATAAGTCTCTGTTAATGAAGACAGCAAGGGATTAAAGAATTTTTATTGGGGGGAAATTTAAGAATTTAGATTGACACCAGATTTGAGAGCCCAAAGGAGAGAGAGAGAGAGAGAGAGAGAGAAAAGAGAGAATGAATGAGTACATTTTAGATTGACACCAGATTTGAGAGCCCAAAGGAGAGAGAGAGAGAGAGAGAGAGAGAGAGAGAGAGAGAGAGAGAGAAAGAGAGAGAAAAGAGAGAATGAATGAGTACATGCCGGAAAAAGCATTGGACTAGCCATGTATATTTGACCTAGCCGTTTCATCTCTCTGGACTCAGTATCCACATCCTTGACATGGAAATAACACCTGTTACTCTTAGAATTAAATGGAGTAAGTCACCTGCAAACTTGAAACATACTGGTGTTTCCATAAATCAAGGTAAATAAATGTTTCCCTAATATCTCTGAAAATAACTAGCTAAAATAAAAGAAGTGCCCAAGAATGAAAAGAAATTTAATTCAATGACAATGGGTAGTAGTATGAACAACAATTATTTACTAAGTACTTACTATGTGTCAGGGATTTTTCTAAGTGCTGTACAAACATTACCTTATTTAACATTAACAACAACCAATGAGGTAAAGACTTCCCATGTTAAATATTGAGAAGCTGAGGCATACAAGACCTACCTGCAGGTCCTTAATATACATAAAAAAAACCCTTTGAGTCTGTCTGGTACTTTGTCTTTAATTAACAAAACCCTTTATCTTAAGCATTCCTTTTCATTGACCCCTGCTCTTAGACAAAGTCTAACTCTTTCAGCCAATTGTCAGCTAAAGAATCTTTAAACTCACCTATAACCTGTATGTGCCTGCTTTGAGTTCTCCCACCTTTTTGGGCCAAACCAATGTATGTTTTCTACATATTGATTTATGGTCTCATCTGTAATCCCCGTCTCCCTAAAATGTATGAAACCAAATGATAATTCCACCACTGTGAGTTCACTTGCTCAAGGCTCCTTGGGTGTGACTCCAGGTCATGGTCCTCAAATTTGGGTCAGAACAAGCCTCCTTAAAATAAAAAAAAAAAAAAAGGAACTGAAGCCTAAAGAGATTAAAGTAACTTTTCCAATCTCACTCAGCTAATGAATAGTAGAATTAGTATTTGAATTGAGGCTTCCAGAGCTGCAATTGTGCTAAACCGTTTTTTGTCAGATGCTTAAATCATCTGCAAGTATTGTAATAGTAGAGAACTAGCTAATAATAATAATAGTAACAATTATTCTTACATCATATTATATAGTGCTTAGATGCTTTCTTAATTTTCTTATTAATGTTCTAGCAAAAGAGATCATCCAGCAAAGTATACAATTCTGAGGAGTTTACGTCCAGCTCTGCCACTTTACTAAGGATGTGACTTTGGGCAATTAACTAACTCATGCCTCTGTTTCCTAATCTGTAAAATGAAGACAATATAAGTACCTACTTCATATGGTTACAATGAATTAAACAAGTCACTCTTTGTAAAGCCCTTAGGATAGTGCCCAGAATGTAGTCAATACTATGTTTGTGTATTAAATAAATAAGCAAATGCTAAATACATAATTGAGAATTATATGTATGGTCAGCTTATATCCATGCTTCTTTGCTTTGTACAATCTGTAAGTAGAAGAAGCATGTATGGATCTGATTGCCAGCAGACCTGCAGTTCATGGTTGGCTATAAACCACTCAGCTTCACAATCCCTTCTCTCTGTTCCCTCCCCATAGACCCTGAAGTAGCTGCTGTTCCTTTGTCTCCTCCTCAGGGCCCTGTATCAGAGATGGCTGCCCTCCTCTCTCTTCTGTTATCTAAACTACAAAATTAACCACTGTTAGCTCATCTTAGATCTCAGGGGACTGCCTGTTCCCTGCCAGAATCCACTTCTTCTCTGAATCAGGAGAGCCTGTGACAGGCTGAAGTGGAGCAGAATGGGTGTGTTGGAAATGGCTGTGGCACTGTGTTCAATCAGCTAGGGTTAAAAAAGGGCAAAAGAAAACAAACAACAAAGTATGCTGCCACCTGACAATAGCAGTAGGTTGGAAGGGACAGTGATCAGAGAAATGGGGAGAAACCAAGGAAGATAGGACATACCATCAAAGCCATAAGTGGCCAGAGGAAAACCATTCCCAAATGTATCCCTAATCCTCTTCCCTCTCCTACACATACATATGCATAACCAGCACCCCCTCAAAATGGGTGGAAGACCCAGATTTCCCCGAAAAATCATCAATTGAGGCCATATCCACACTCAGAGCTTGCCAAGAACATTACTGCAAAGTATAGTTATCAAAAGCCTTTTCCAGTACAACTTCCCTAACATATTTACTATGGAGGTAATGGAAGGGAAAGTGATGACTCTGACAAAATATTCATTAAAAGAATATGTTCCCCCCAACACACACACCCATACACACCCTGTCACCACCAAGAATCAACTTACAGCACCAACAGGAGCCTTTAAAATACGTTCCGCGATTGCTCACCACACCACTGCCTACCCCCAAATGAGGTCTGGTGAGTTTCACTTCTGTCTCTCTACTCCAAACTCCCTCCCTAAGCTTCATAATGTAGAACTCAGAAGAAGCCTTCCTGCTGCCCAGGTACTACCCTCTGCCTAGTACTGCTTTTCCTGAGTTGTGCTTTTACTAGAACTTACCATGTATGCAGTCTTAGTGAGGTGCATATAGGATTGGGCCCCATCCTACTGGGCCAGTCTCTTCCTGCTCTATAAGATGATGGCTAATTACTGAATGAAACAACTTAGGGAAAATATGACGCAGCTTATTGAGCTTTCCTTGCAGAGGCCTTACATTTTTAATAGGGTCTCTGGAGAATCCATCACTTTATTTCAAGGATAACTGGGATGAATTTCTTCTAAGCATGACACATTAGTGAAGTATACTTTTCAAGCCTTATTCACTTATAGACCCTGTTTGTTCCCTGAGGGCAGAGACTAGGCCCCACTTTGGTATCCTTTGTGATGGGTTTCCTTTTGACTTCTCTTAAGCCTGGGCCTCTAAAGGTTATCTTCCTTCCTGATACTCTAGGGCATAATCAATAGCAAGAATTGGCTTGTTTGTTGTGTTTCTTATAAAGCTAGATGTTGCATGCCACATAGTCAGAGAATGAACTGCATACTCTTTTTTTGTTCCAGCTATTTTAGTTGGTGGAAATGGAAGGGGTTCTTTTCATCCTACTCAGTTTTGAATCTTGATCGCTGCGCAACTACACAATGTCATTTCTACAAACTTCGGCTTCCTCATCTGTTAAATGGAAAATTTAAATACCCATATTATTGGATGAGAGAAGATTAACTAGGTGCCTGCAATACAGTAGGTGTTTGATAAATAATTGTCATATCCTCAGCCTTAAACATCATACCTGGGCCTTGTTGACATTTCTTAATGTTTGATACACAAGGAATCCAGTGTTAGTATAAAAGGTTTGTTTGACACCAAAGTCATGCCACATGGGCAGTATGATAGCTTGCTGCTCATGGAGAATGTGTCGACACTGCCCTCAAGGGCATGGTTATTCTTCTGTTCTCCAATGAAGCCATTGTCCAGAGCTGGTGATAGGAACTGGGGATAGTATTTCTCTGCCTTGATTTCCAGGAAAGGTGTACAACATTAGGGCTAATTATTGGAGCTAAGGAAGAGGTTTTTGGGATCTATAGGTAGAAGGTTCATCTTGGAAAAGAAAGACCCATTTCCTTAATAGATTCTGCTTTGTAAATGCCTTTTCAAATGCTTCCATTTGACAGGAAATGTTTTCAGCTTTTTTTTTTTTTTTTCTTTCAGGCTTGTGACCTCTCACCTACTTTGATTCACTCAGTCTATTCACTGCCTTGGAATGTTGGCTTTGGCAAAGAACCGCAAGTCTCTTAAAATAAACACAACTGGGCTTTCATCTCACTGTGATCACTGTTGGCTGCATATTTCACACACTGTATGGCAGGATATGTTAAATTAAAATCATAATCTCCCCAATGAAATCTTGGGTCTAGTTAAGCCACTCAAGAATTACTCATGCATTAATTTCCAATGAAAAGTATGAGTAAGATCTTCAGCCATTAACCCTCCCAGGTAATAGTCTCATCCCCTTCCAATTATCCTAACCCACAGTAAATTAAACCTATCCAGAAGAATGTCATTTGGAAAGGAAGAAGTCAATGCCAACATTCTTTTAAAATATGTAGGTCTTGTAGAGGTGAGTTTGAATTACCTTGTGAGTTCTCTCAAGCACATCTCAAAGTTTAACTTAAATCTTGCTAAATCAATTTACCCAATCCATATGAATTAACGACATGTTCAATATTGTGTTAAATGTTTCGAGGAGTTTAAAGAAATATATGACACTGAGCCTTTAGGAGCTTAAAGTCTTCTAGGTGATAAACAAGACTAACACTTGTAAAAACTCATATGGAGGTCAGGAACAAGATAGCAGCCAAGTAAAGGAAGCAAAGGCCTTATCTGAGTGAGATCTGGAGCCTGATTTAACCCAGCTGTGTGGCCGAAGTGTAAACCTTTGCACTTACATAGTATCTCTGTTTCCTCATCTATAAAATGGTGGTTATTATATTACTAACCTGATTGACCTCATAAAGTGATTATGATGATTAAATAAGGTAAAAAACTGCAATGTACAATACCATGTATGATAATAATACCTATGATAAAACAAACGGAACAACTTAAGAAATAAATCTAAGAAGATTATATGTCTTCTGGGATTGCCTTTATAGGTGGTGAACAGATGACTTAAGCCACTGGGCTATATAAATTTCTTGAGAACCAAGACCATTTCTTTTTGACTTTAAATGTTGTTCATACCTTGCTTAGTGTCTGGCACATATTAAGTGTTTAATATATTTTTGTTAAATGAATGAATTTGAAGTGCTGTTAGATTAAATTTGTATACCTTACAGTAATGTAAGAGGCCTTCCTTTTGTGCTTCCCAAAGTTTCCTTCTCATTTATGGTATCTAAAGAATTTTAAAAAGGTAATGTCCTAATGCTTTAGAAGAGCCTTTGCCCCAGTGAGCTTTTTTGAGTGATTGCTAATAAGCATATCCCTGGGCATTACTAAAATGAGCTTTTTCTGGGCTCATCCAAAACAGCCACAGAAAAGAGTTTTCTTTAACCCCTCAATTCCTAAGAGAAAGATATTGTAAAAAGCCTTTTGTGCTTTAGTCTAGCACAGTGGCTAAAATAAGACAGAGAATGCACTAGACTACCAGTGGCTAAAGACAAAAATCCCACAGTAAAAGGATGAGAGACAAAAGAGCTGTCTCAGTCTATAAAGAGGCTCATCACTTAGCTCATGGGCACATGCCCTAAGAAGCCCTAGAGAGAGGGGGGATTTGCCCATTGTGCATGAGGTACACTATGTTACTAGGAAAAACCAACAATAAAATATTGCAGGGTTAAGACTGCTATTTTTCCTTCTTCTAAATAAAATCTTCATAAAATTTGCTTCTATTTCCCCTGGCCCACTTTAAAGGGAAACAGACACACACCATTTAGGAAATGACAGACTTTAGAGAAACAGGAAAACATAAAACACCTTAGAATTGAATGTTTTTTCAACAAGGAACCATTACTTTCACCAAATAAAACATAAAGCAGTAAGAATTTTCCCCAGGAATAGGCAAGCTAAACTATAGTTCCCTCTCCATCAGGGTGACACTGTATTATGATGATCTTGACCTACAGGAGATCTCAAAGCACAAGCAGGCACATTTGAGACACACTGTGGTGGGAACAGAGGTTCAGGGAAGCATGTTTATCTTCACCACACCCTTACTTGTGTCTTGTATTTGTCTCTGTATATGTGGGGTTTCTCTGATTTGAAGCCTTATGTCCCTGAATGTATATTTGTCTTTCCCATTTCTGCAATAAGGTTGTATGATCAGGGTTTTGGGGTACTCGTAGCACAGTGGTTATGACCCCGGACACACGCACCGAGGCTGGCAGGTTCAAGCCAGGCCAGGGCCAACTAAACAACAATGACAACTGCAAAAAAAACAAAACTAAACAAAACAAAACAAAAAAAAAAAAAAACGAAAAGAAAAAGCCAGGCATTGTAGCAGGTGCCTGTAGTCCTAGCTACTTGGAAGGCTGAGGCAAGAGAATCGCTTAAGCCCAAGAGTTTGAGTTTGACATTTCTGTGAGCTGTGACGCCACTGCACTCTACCAAGTGTTATATAGTGAGACTCTGTCTCAAAACAAAAAAAAAAAAAAAAAAATTTAAAATAAGGATTTATGTTCTCCAGCTTCTAAATTTCTACAGTATTGTTATTCACAAAAATACTGTAAGATAGACCTGCAGTAACCATTATATAAGTCAGTATTCCAACAGGAAACAGAATTCAAGTCAGAAGGTTTAAATGAGGAAACTTTAATAAAGAGACCACTACTAAGTTATGAGAACAAATAAGGGGTGTTGTAGTATCCAGACACTAGCACAGCAGGAAGTCTTCAGTGCCTGTAAGCCTGAGGAGAACAAGAGAAAGAAACAAAACCCTTTACAAGATGGCACATGGGGGAGGGAAGGCTATCCAGTAAGAGCTATGGTTGTGGAAGATTTTAGCCTGTGTTAAAGAATGGAGGGGCAGGAAGGAATACCTCCACCTGTTCTCCTTCTGTCCTCCTATCTCATGCCTATGCCTCTGTTGATTGAATCCATCCAAAAACCTGGTAATAAGGGAGTCTGGTGATTCAGTCCATGGGACCCACTCCCAAGATTGCAGAGCAGGACAAAGAGAAAAACCTTCAAACCAGGGAAGACTTGAGCACTTTCTGTGCTTAGCCATACCCACCACAGTGTTCTGAGTGTAGTAAAGCTCACTATTCTTTTGTGGTCCTTAAAGATAAACAAGAGAAGAGGAAATATCAGTGAAATACTGCCTCTGTGTGCTCTTTGTTGTTGCTTTTAATCTTCTGTGCCAGTTTTCATTTTTCTGACTCTTCCTTCCTCAAGTAGAAATGGTCCTTGGTATTGATATTTGCCCTGATCTTCCCCACCCTGTCCTCCCAATAACTGAGAATGAATGAACTCAGACAGACTGTGAATAGGTTGGTTAATTGTCTAGATTCAAATTTTTTCTCTAACAATGTAGGGTATGGAACAGATGCCCCCCAGCTCTCTTATAATCATAAAATGAAGCACGCATAAATAAATAAATATCAGTTCCAAGATTTTTAGAGAAAAATAAAAATTGGGTAAGGGAAGATGAAAATGAATTATGTTGAAAGGGTAGTAAGAATAAGAATAGTTGAAATCATTGTTTGAAAATTGTATATTTTTATCTACTTTTATATCTTTGATAATACTTAGTGAAACTCTTCAGGGTAGGGGATGGGGAAGAGGGAGGTTCATTAAGCAAACTCAATCGATTAAATTTCAATGCTATTTTTCTCAGGAATCCAGAATTTTTCCTAAAATAGCTAAACCTGAAAAATTGCATAAGTTATGGTTTACTAAGGAATTTTTATTCATTACTTATATTAGCCATTGGCCAAAGAAGTATGATAGCATTTGCATTTCTGAGAATCTGTTTATTTTACAACTAATAAAGTATAAAGGGATCACACTAGCAATTCCTCTTTAGGAGTAAAAAACAGAATAACTGGGAAAGAGGGATTTAAGCATAATTATCTTAAGTTCCTTTAAATAACTCCACTACTTGCAGAACATCTCGAAGACATATCCAAGCTTTGTTATATAAAATTTGTTATATAAATTCAGCCTCTATCTGATACTTCCCCAGTATACCATTTCTAGCCCTTTATGATGATTGTTTGCTCAACTGGTTGGTATCTTCATCACACAGTGAGCTTTCTGAGGGCAGAACTGTATCTGTCTTGCTCATCATTATGTTTAATGTCTGGAACATAGGATGATAAGTGCTCAAAATATTTTGTTAATTGATGAATACATATTTTTTGCTCTATTTGCCAAAGTATAATTCCTCCTGAAGTCAGAAATCCTATTATTCTAAACAAATTCCCTTTTCTCACTTCAGGTCACCAATTCAAACCTATTAAGAAATGAGTGTTTTTGTATAGCTAACACACAGGTGCTCACATATTCATCTATTTGTTCCACAGATATTTATGGAACACCTATGTGCCAGGCTTATGTTAAGTGCTAGAAATAGAATAGTGAGTCAGGTCAAATAATGATAAGCCCTATGAGTAGAGCTTTTCTATGGAGTTGCAAAACAGGTCAGATAGTGATAATTCTCAGGGGATTGATTTTTCAGAGGGGCATGGAATCTGTAACCTGTTCTTCCCTTTCCATTTACTGCTATGTTGCTGATTTATACAGCTCCTGTAATTTTGAGAGTGCTGGTTTTCAAAGTCTACTACAGAGCTGGTTCAATGGGAATGGAAGTAAGGCAAGTTACCATGAAGGCTACCATTTTTACTGAGATTCAGCACTTTTCTTAAATATGCACTTCTCTATTTGTTATAAAGCTTGGGTTACTTTTCAGAGTTCCAAAATAATTTATTTTGCCATTTTTGCCATTATTTTCATTGTTTTTATGTAGAAGCAGATTTTTTGGTAGGGGGAGAGAGAGTCTCACTCTCTTGTCCCATGCTAGAGTGTCATGGCATCACCACAGCTCACAGCAACCTCAGTCTCAAAGTGGTTTTCATTTGCATTTCCCTGATGATTAAAGATGATGAACATTTTTTTCATGTGTTTGTAGGTCGGGCACCTGGTTCTTCACAGAAGCTTCTGTTCAAGTCTCTTGCCCACAATGAAATGGGAATATTTCTTCTTTTCTTATTAATTAGTTTGAGATCTCTGTGGATTCTAGTTATAAAACCTTTATCAAACCTTCAAATATCTTCTCCCATTCTGAGGTCTGTCTGCTTGCTTTATTCACAGTGTTCTTGGCTGTGCAGAAGCTTTTAAGTTTGATCAGATCCCAGTAACATATTTTTGGTGTTGCTTCAATTCCCTGGGGCATCTTTCTCATAAAATATTCTCCCAGGCCAATTACTTCAAGTGTTTTCCCTGCACTCTGTCCTAGTATCTTTATAATTTCATGTCTTAAATTTAAATCTTTTATACAGTGAGAATCAATTTTTGTTAATGGTGAAAGGTTAGGGTCCAGTTTCAGTCTTCTACAGTTCACCAGCCAGTTCAGCGAGCACCATTTTTTAAGTAGGGAATCTCTCCCAAGGAAGGCTTTTTGTAGGCATGTCAAAGATCAAATGACAATAGGTGGCTGGGTTCATCTCTTGGTTCCCTATTCTGTTCCATACATCTACCTCTTTATTTTTGTGTCAGTGCCATGTTGTTTTGATCACTATAGATCTATAGTATAGCCTGAAGTCTGAAAGGATGATTACTCCTGATTTGATTTAATGTCTAAGTAATGTCTTGGCTATTTCAGGTTTCTCTGATTCCATATATAACAAAGTACTATTTTTTCCACATCTTTAAAGTATAACAATGGTGCTTTAATAGGGATTGCATTAAATTGTATATTGCTTTGGGTAGTATAGACATTTTAATAATGTTGATTCTTCCCAGCAATGAGCATGGCATGTTTTTCCATTTGTAAACACCTTCATCTATTTCTTTTTCTAAGAGTTTTGAAGTTGAGTCCCTGGGATTTTCCAGGTTTAGGATCATATCATCAACAAAGAGTGAGAGTTTCATCTCCTCTGACCCTATTTGGATACCCTTGATCACCTTTTCTTGCTTGACTGCAATGGCTAAGAC
>CAUYPK010148477.1:0-63114 GCA_963574355.1 Loris lydekkerianus | reverse complement strand
TTGCTGTGTTGTGGCCTGTTGGTACCCTTTTTTTATATTATAATTTCAGACATTTTTTTTTTTTTTTTTTTTTTTTTTTTGCATTAACATGTTGACCTTTAGCTTACCCCAGACAGTAGGTCTGTTCCAAAGTGGCAACTGAGAAATGATTTTGCTCTTAGAAATAAGTCTAGTCCATTTGAGCCCTGTTGGAATGTGCCAGCCTCAACCTGTTTAATTACATTTCCAGTTATTTTTTAGTAAGAAACTTATTCCTGGAATGAGACTTCAGCTCCCAGATTTTGGTTTCCATTCACACACTCGGAAATGCCTTTAGATATTTAGTCCACCTGCAACATCAAGGAAAGAATGTCGAGTCCCTCTGGCTTTGCATTTGTGGTTCCACTTTTGCTTCCCAGCCAGAACTGCAGGTCTGTGTTCTTCAGAGCATGGGACTCGGACAGCTCCTAAATGCCATCAACATTGACCTTGGGAGTCCTACTGGATTTTTTTTTTTTTTTAATATCCAAGACACTGACCAAATTGGGAAATACAAAGTGTCCTGTACAAAATAGTCATCAACATGGGATGATTAGAAGGCGATAGAAAGAGCTTTGTTAAAGGATACAAAAGTACGGCTAGAGGGAGAAGTAACTTCTAATGTTCTCCACCACTGTAGGACGACTGCAGTTAGCAACAATACTGCACGGTGTCAAATAGTTAGGAGAAGGATATTGAATGTTCCCAACACAAAGAAATGGTAAATGTTTGAAATGACGGATGTGCTAATTACCCTGTTCTGATGACCATACATTCTATGTATCAAGACATCACCTCACAAATATGTACAGTTATTATGTGTCAATGAAAATAAATTAAATTCTAAAAAGAAAGCTTCTATTCTAACAATATTAAAAATGAGAAGTTCAATATTATGAAAAATGTCTATGCTTCTACATACTAAAATCTCCTAACAGCCATGTGTTTTTGTTGTTATTATTGTTGGTTTGTTTGGTTTGGGGTTTTTTTCAGACAGAGTCTCAAGCTTTCGCCCTGGGTAGAGTGCTATGGCATCATCATAGCTCACAGCAACTTCCCACTCTTGGGCTTAAGAGATCCTCTTGCCTCAATTTTATTTATTTTATTTGTATTTTATTTTTTGTAGAGACAGAGTCTCGCTCTTGCTCAGGCTGTCCTTGAACCCATAAGATCAAGCTCACCCACCTCAGCCTCCCAGAGTGCTAAGATTACAGGAGCAAGCCACCATGCCTGGCCTAACAGCCATATTTTAATGGACAGTCTACCCCAAAACATTCCTCTTTCCTGCAGTCTTAGTGTAGGGAGGCTAAAGGCAAACTCGCAGGTGTGTGACAGAGGTGCACTGGCTCTTTCTATGTGACTGGGGTGAAATGTACTGACCATTCCTGCAACTATTGGTCGAAGCAAGCTTGTTCCCATATTAAAAAGCCACCAAGGGACAAGTTCTTTAACATCCTTCGTGATGGTGTTGTCATCTGCTGTCTGGCATTACTTTTCCCTATTCTTTTTTTTTTTTTTTTATTTTCTGAATTGGCCTCCATACAACACCAGAACATTTTTAATGGATCCAGAAGTGTGTGTTGAACAAGTAACCAAACTCCTCGCAATTGCCTGGTGAAATAGAAGCCAACTGGTTCCAAGAACCCAAAGGGATTTTCTTTGTTCAAAGTGTAGGTGTTTAAGGTATAAACTCAGTGACTAGGTGGGTCTACACAGCATTTCCTACACAGCTTCTTAAATCTCTTTAGCTTTTGCTATTTTACTATTGCACATCATGAACACCATTCCCTTGTCACATAGCTCTCTTTTCCCACTTCTTTGAGAAATTCCTTTTTTCTTTCTCAATCTTTGCAACTCTTTGTTTTAGTCTTTGATTTCAATATTCAGGACATCCCCAAACAACTATTTTACTTTCTTATGTTTTGTTTTGTGGACAGATGAAACAGAAACCCTTACATAAATACAATCACCAGAGCTTTGTGAGTTTCTCTCTTTTTTATTTATTTGTTTTATAGAACTTGACATTATTAATCATTCTCATATTTAAAATGTTTAAGTATTATAGCATCTTATTTATATCTACAAATTCAAGTTTCTAAAAAATACAGAACCTGTTTGGTAACTGACTGAAAATGTTAGTTAAAATTGATAAAAATACCTGACTAAAGACTTCATTGTTCACTTTTCCTGATTGTCCATTTTCAGCACAAATATTTGTTTGCTAAGAATGAGGCCCTAGAGACGGGGAAAGTTTCAGGCTTGAAAATTGGCATTGAAGGCAGCCAGTGTTTGACACATTTAGCTGAAAAATCTAAGCTGGAAAAAATCAGTGTTATTTCATTCCCTTCCATAGCTTTAGGTTTGGTAATAAAAGATACAGCCCTGGGAATTTTTATATTATTTTGCTGTTTCGCTTAGAGCCATTTAGCACTGAATCAGCAGTCTTTCCTGGATAATAAGCCAGGTTCTCACTTACCTGCTTTTAAAAAGTATCTATATAGCTTCCTTTTGTGTCAAGAGCTACTGATAAGTTATTTTAAGCTGTTTATACCTTGCTGGCAAATATTCTCTATGCACCTATAGTACATTCATTCTCAAAAATTACTTACTTTTTATGAAATAAGAAGTTCCAGGCATATGCTGTGCTTTCATGTTATTCCTGGAATTCAGTCATTCTGTTTTCTATGTGTATGGCCCAGGGTAACACAGCAAGCCTACACTTATCAAAAAAGAGACGTCTCTAGATTATTCTTCTAGCTTGTAGTTTATCATTTGATTTTAAAGTCTCAGTACATTTCCCCTTACTTTTGCAATTCAAGTTCACATTGAACTATGATAACGGCCTGCTAATGGATATACATATTTTTAGCATTTTCCAGACACTGTCTTGCTATTTAAATTACTTAATACAATCAAATATTTTAAAAATCAATGGAAAACAAGGCTTGAGAGTTGTTTATGCAAAAACTTAAGTTGGTAGGATAGAAACAATGTAATTCAGAAACTTAATTTAAAATGCAGTTGAACTAGAGAGATATCTCAATACTCAGACTTTTTTTGTGATAACAGTATAAAGGTGTTCTTCACTTGGATCCTAAGATTTCTTCCCAAATATCTGTAGGTTCTTGATCAATTCTAAGCTGGGAATTGCAGACGATGATGCTTTTAGGGGTGCTACATGTGAGGAAGGGGTGGCGGATCTTTAACCAGGATGCAAAGATGAGGTTTGCACCTGCTTAGTTTAGGTTCCCAAAAGGCAGAGCCAGAGACAGCAACTCAGGATAATATAGTTTATTTGGGAGGTAACCCCAGAGAATAGAAATGTCTCCCATTTCTATTCAGGAAGAGGGGAGACAGGGAAACCAAGAAGGGGAAAATCCAAGCGGGCTTTATGCTGTGTTTGTTTCCACTGTGAGCAGCTACTTGGTCTCAGCCACAATGGGGAATTTCTAAGGAGCTGAACAAGCTAAGGAGTCAGATACACTTTGGACTTAAAATAGGAGACTGGGACATTCATCCATGGAATAATGTTTCATGTTGATTTAGAGTTATCCCAGGCGTGTTAACTGCTTGTTGTAGGCAGAACTCTCCTCCTCCCCAAAGATGTCCTCATCCTAATCTCTTGAATTTGTGACACTAACATGTCACCTTACATTGCAAAAGGGACTCTGCAGATGTGATTAAAGGTATGAAGCTGGAGGTAAGAGATTATCCAAGTGGACTAATCTAATCACAAATCCCTAAAATTAGAGAAACTTTCTAGAATTTAGGCAGTTGAGGAAAGATGAGACCATGGAGGGAAGGTACCAGGTGACGCAACCTTGTTCACTTAGGTGAGAGACGAAGAGGGTGATGCAGAGAGGACTGTGGGTGCCGCTTGCAGCTGGACAAGGCAGGGACAAGGCGTGTCCCCTGGAGCCTCCAGAGCAGAACACAGCACTGCTGACCCCTTGATTTTAGTCCTGTGAGATCCGTGTTGACTTTCTATTCTGCACTGAACTGCTTCTTCCTGTCTCTTTAGGTGGTGCTGACTTCAAGTGAAGATGAAAATCCTCTAAGTCCATCTCTCAGAGAGGTCCATCGGGGAAGTGGATGCCCTCTCTGTGCAGGTAAACCACCAGCACCCTGGCAGTTCAACAGTTGGTTGGATAGAATTCCACCCCTCCATCCCACAGAGCTGACCTGTGGCCCTAGAGCAGAGCAGTACATCTTTTGAGGTTGTTAGACTCAGAGATACCTGCTGGGCCCTGGGCCATAGATACAGGCTGCTCTCGTCAGAGCCCACTGGTTTCTGTACCATGCTCTCTCATTGATTTATGCAGTATCACTCACTCGGAAATCAATATATTTTGTGAACTCTATTTTCATTAGGAACAAACCAGTGTCTGTCTTGGAAATGTTGAGCATTTAAATGAATAGAATATTGAGCACTGTAGCTTTGGAAAGTAAACATTTAGCCTGGTTGAGGATGAGCAGTTTTGAAAATTGACTGCTAAGTGGTGGTAATACCTTTATGTTTATTTTTAATAAGGATATTATTTCTGAGGTCTGAAAATTGATTGGAAATTCATACGGTTGCTCGCAAACATGAACAAGAATCCTAAAAGTGCAATGGTGTTTGATTCTGATAGTGTCACTTAAAACTATTTTCTGTCTAGTACCACATAGCTTTGTGTGACTCAGTGACAACATCCCAGCTGGCAACATTTCATTTTCTAAAGAGGAAAACTGGTGTTAGTGTCACATTTTTAACTAGGAAGAACTTTGTTGAAGCTCTGAGGATTAAATAATTTGTTTGCCTTTAAGTTGAAAAGACAGACAAATATTTTTAACATCTTTTCACATAACCTTGAGGTTAAATGCTGTATGCAGAATAGCATATATGGCCTATCTCAATACCGAGCACATTCCCAGTATTGCTATGCACCCTGACTATGCTCAGTTAATAAGTCTTGTGTCATAAAGTAAGGACTGCACCTGTTCCAAAGCCAGAGCAGAAATGTATGGTACTAAAAATTCCCAGAGCTTTCAATTTACTGACCAAATGCCTGAAGTACATTTCAATTTTTGACAAATAGAGTTATTCTTGGTCACATACAACCAACCATCATAAAATTTAAACATCTTTTTGCTGAAATAAGCCATGGGAATTTTCTTTGCAGCTTCCTGTTACTCAGTCATACCTTGCTGTCTCTCCAAACATTACTTTCATTTTCCCTAAAGCATCTTTAAAAGAGTTGCTGGCAATGGCTTGCCCTTGAAGAACACCTGATTGCTGAGGCAAGTGTGTGTGTGTGTGTGTGTGTGTGTGTGTGTGTGGTCAGCAAAGTGCCATTTTACAAAATCAAATACCTGTCACATTTGAAGGAAACAGTAATTATGAATTATGAATGATTGGAAAAAGAGATGCAAAATTAACTCCCGGGTTTGTTTCCAAATTTGGAGTGTATTTATGACAAACAGGATCTTGATCAATGATTTATAAGGCCTGTTGAATTTGTCAGCACAGGCTGTGAGTGTGGATTTGTTAGGTTGAGCAGGGTAAGTTGTAATAAAATGCATGCGATCTGGTCATTGTAAGTCTAAGTTTGAAATTTCTCTTTTATGAATACTTTTATTTCAAACTGTGAATGTGAAATTGCCAAATCCTAAAGTTAAGAGGGCTATGAAGCATGATGAGTACCCAAATCAGGATAGTGAGTCTCTCTAAAGGTGAGGGAGAGAAAGGGTATCCAAGAGGCGCCAGCTGTGTATATTACATTATATTGCTAAAGTGGCCAGGGAAACATGGGTGTTGCTTCATTACATTTACATTTGTAATAGACTATTATAAGAGGACAATTTGTTGTTCAACAAAGCAATGGAGAGGTTAAGAACCCCCATTTTTCAAAGTGAAGCTCTAGCCTAACATTGTGAAAATACCGACTACAATTCTTAAGACCACAGAACTGTGGAAGTTCCAAGAGAATGAACATTAAACAGGGAATTTCATTGGAGAAAGGTTGTCTAAGTGCAATGAACTCCCACTTCTCCTTAAGCTAGCAAGTGGAAGGAACTTGCCTTTTACCTTAAGTGGGAAGTAAGAGGGTCTTCATGTGCATTCTTCAACTCCAAAACCTGAGACAAGTGTTTAAATACAAGTAGTTTGTGTGGAAAAGGTTCCCAGGAAATTTTGGTGGAGAAAAGAATGTAGGGGAAAGAAACCAATAAAGGATGCTTTGATTTTTTTTCTAAAGCATCTGTACCATTTTATATTCCCATGATTAGATTTTTCTCATCTTCACCAACACTTGTTACTGTCCACCTTTTATATTATAATCACCCTAATGAGTGGAAAGGGTTATCTCATTGTGATTCTGATTTGCAGCTCCCTGATGATTAATAATGTTGAACATCTTCAATGGGCTCATTTGCTATTTGAGTAGCTGCTTTAGAGAAATGGCTAATCAAATCATTTATGTATTTTTTTAATTGGCTCATTTTCTTTATCTTCCTCAGTTATCAGAACTCTTTACATATTCTCATCCTTATAAGTTATTTGCAAATATGTTCTCTAATTCTCTAAGTTGTCTTTTTGTTTTCTCAATAGTGACCTTTGATGAAAATAAAAATGCTTAACTTTGAAGAAGTCCAGTTATCTATTGTTTTCTTTTTTTTTCTTATTCTTTTGGTGTTTTATCTAAGAAACTTATCCAACACCATCAAGATTTATAACTAAACTCCTTTTAAGAATTTTAAGTTTTACATTGTGGTCTCTCATCCATGGTGAGTTAATTTCACAAAATTGAGATATATAAAGCATGATTTCTTAAATTATATACCAAGTAAAACTCAATAACACAACATTTTTGGAAAACTCCCAAATATTTGAAAAATTAAAAAATATAATTCTCAATAAACCATGGAAAATAGAAGTTTTAAAGGAGATTTAAATTTTTTTTTTTTACTTGAATCATAGATGAACTATCAAAGTTTGTAGAGAAGAGTTTAAGCATTGATAAATAGGAAATTTATATCTTTGCGATGCATGTATTAGGATAAAAATCCTCACATTACTACTCTTATCTTTTCACTATAAGAAACTGTAAAAATAAAAACAACTTAAACATATAGTAAGCAGAAAGAAAGCAACAATAAAGATCACGAAAGTTAATGAAATTCAAAACAGAACAAAAGAATGAAATAAACTAGGTAAATTTTAATTGTTAACCTATTAGATATTTTACATTTATCGATACTAGTTATTTATAATAATCATTTAAGGGAGTCTATTTGACATTTTATTTATTTATTTATTTTTATCCATGACAAAGTCTCACTTTGTTGCCCTAGGTAGAGTGCGGTGGTATCACAGCTGACAGCAACCTCAAACTCCTGGATCTGAGCAATCCTCTTGCCTCAGCCTCTCAAGTAGCTGGGACTACAGTCACTCACCACCACCCACGGCTAGTTTTTCAATTTTCAGTAGAGACAACTCCCACTCTTGCTCAGGCTGATCTCAAGCAATGTACCTTCATTGGCCACCCAAAGTGCTAGGATGACAGGCATGAACCACTGTGCCTGGCTGATATTTTCTTAATTTAAATATTCTTAAATAAAAAGTAACATGGAACAAAATATTCAATTTCAATAACCAAATCCTACCAGAAATCCCATCTACATGCTGTTTCATCCACTTCCCAAAATACCACACTTACCCTACATCAACCACCGTCGAGAGATGCCTAGAGATTTCCTTGCCGTTGGCATGAGGATTCTTCTTCCACGAAGTTGCCTGTGTGCACACACAGCTCCCATAGTCTGGACATCTTCCAGTCTCTGTCACCCTAAAAATTGTCCTCCTACTTGCTTCAAAACAAAATGACTTAAGGACGGCGCCTGTGGCTCAAAGGAGTAGGGCGCCAGCGCCATATGCCAGAGGTGGTGGGTTCACACCCGGCCCTGGCCCAAAACTGCCAAAAAAAAAAAAAAAGAAAAAAGAAAGAAAGAAAAAATGACTTAACCCACAGCAGACCTGAATTCTAATCAAGAGGTCCTCCCTCCACGCTGATTCAGAGGGTATACTATGACAAGGTGGCAGTGGGCATTTTCTGTAGCTTGTAGAAAGGAAACCCATTTTTTCTCCATCTGCTACTTTCAGCTGGATTGGGACTAAATGTGTATGGATCATTGTGTAGGCGCCATCTATGAACAAAGCCAGTGCTTTATGATAGGGAAACTTGAATCCATCCATAATAATTCCTTGGACAAAACAACAAAAAGCAACCTTGCTTCCCTCTACTTTTATTTTGTCATATACAGCCCTTGGCCAAGTGCTTCCAGCATCTTATGTGTTATTGTATTTCTCCAGTTGCAAGAAGCAGGCAATAATACTGTCTGCCTGTGCAGGTGGCATTGTGTGAAAGAATGAGAGGAGGGAAGGTGGTTTATTACCAATGATATAGCTTGAATCTAAGATCTTTACTTGCTACTCGGAAGTTTAAAACCCTCTTCACCACTGATATACTATCTCACCACCTTCTCCATTAAATCCTGTGCTCGTTCTAATGAAATACCGATTCTCCCAGGAAATGTGCCTCTGTTAGCTTTTAAAATTCTGTGATCAATCCTTGTCACCACCCTGTCAAGAGTCCTACTTGGAAAATCTGCCTTCCAGTTCTGAAGTCACGACGGTCTGTCTGTGTCACTAGCCTCTTGGATTGCCAGTCTCCACAGCTGTCAAACAGGGTGTAGAATGGTGGTCATTGTACTTACCTGGGTCTCTGGAAACATGAAACATTCGTTAATACATGGTCATGTGAGGACACTTTCTGTTTTGATGTTTACTGGTGGTCGTTGTCCAAATGTTTCAAGATGTTGAATCTTAACGTCCTATTTCAGCTAGTGAGGAGAGGGGAGGTACAGAGGAGAATATGTCATTTTCTTTTAAATCAATGGTCCAGAATGTGTATGCATTATTTATCCTTATCCCACTGGCCACGATGTAATCACATAGCTACGTATAGCTACAAGGGAGGTAGGAAAATGCAATGTTTTTTTCTTCACCGTCAGCTAAAATTGGGGGTTTTATCTGTGGAAAAGAGGAGAATAAAAATGTGGGGGATTGCAGACATCACCAATGGTGATTATTACAACTATGGACCAGGACACAGGTGATTCCTTCTAAAATATATGCTGAATAAGATAAATATTGATTTTTATTTTTCATATTAATATTCCCTGATTCTTGTAGATATTCTCCAATACTAAACAAATAGAAAATGTTTTTTAAACATGATTGCAAGAGGGACTTTACTTAACAAATGCAATCAGTGTAACCTGGCTTATTGAATCCCCAACAATAAAAAAAAAAAAAAAAAAAGATTGCTCACATTATGTATACACATGAAGGCTATAACCAAACTATTGCACAAGACTGTGAGGAAAGGGCCAAGGAAGGGGAAGACAGGGGTGGTTAGGGTGGAAGGAGGGAGGGACAGTAAAGGGTGGGGCCACACCTAAGGTGCATCTTAGAATGGGTACAGGCAAAACCTACTAAATGCAGAATACAAATGTCTACATACAATAACTAAGAAAATGCCATGAAGTCTACGTTGAACAGTTTGATGAGAATATTTCAGATTGTGTATGAAACCAGCACATTGTACCCCTGATTGCACTAACGTACACAGCTATGATTTAATAATAAAAAAAAATTTTTTTTAAAGTAAATTTCACTGCTTAAGGCAATAAGAGGTGTTCACTTAACCAAAACATTTGTACCCCCTTAATATTTCAAAATAAAATACTGGTTTCTAGAATATTTACAGAATCTATCAACACTCAACAATTAAAAAAGAAAACCATTCATTTAGAAAATGAGCAAAAGACATAAAAAGTTATTTCAGGGGGACACAAGACAACCAGTACAAACTTAAAAATGGTTCAACATCATTAGCCATTAGAGAAGAGCAAACTAAAGCTACAGTGAGGTACCACAACACAGGTGTCAGATGAAAAGTAGTCATAACACCAAACCCTGGGGAGGATGCTGAGAAACCAAACGCTCATACATGCAATGCAGGTGGGCATGTGAAATGGGACAGAAGATTGGAAAACAGTTTGGCAAGTTTTATATTTTTAAAAAAACTCAAAACAGCTTATCATTGCATTCCCCTCGCTTTCATATACTATCCACATGGTCACCACTGGACTGTTCAAGAAGTGGTAAAATTTAAAAAGCTATCTGAGTTTTACTGAACCTCATGATTAGGCATGCTTGTTTTCAACTTCAAAATAGCATGAAATTCTAAACATGGAAGAGGCTGAGTGATAGAACAATTGGACCAGATGTGTGCTTTCTGAACTGATAGTTAGATACAAACCCCTGTGTAAATTCTCTGATCTTAAAAAAGAACAACAAAAAAAGCTCATGTTGCCCCAAAGTTTCTATGCTTCTATACAATAATTATTTTCCGCTTTGAGTGTAAATGTGAAATGTAATTTACATGCCAAATTAAAGGTTATTTCTACAAATTTAAGAAATACCATTGAAACTTTAAAAAAACATACTTTTTAACCTTCTCTATAGAAGTATTTAATGATTTTATTCCATCTCAAATACAAGGTTGTTCTTTTGTTTTCAAAAAACATTATTCAAAAGACAAAAAGGAGAAATATGAAATACTTTTAATTAAACTTCCCTGGGAAAGAGTGTGTAGGATAATATTTAAAAATAAACATATCCTACATCAAGCACACAAAGTGAATTCAGTGTGAGTTTAAAATGACTTACTTTTCTTTCAGAGGCTTAGGAAGTCTGGACCCCCCTGGGTTACTCACAGAGATAGGCTTTTTTGGAAAATTCCTTAGGCCTATTCTCTAAAGCAGTACTTCCCGTTAAGCCTGAGATCAAAGGGCGTGCAGCCCTTCCTCAGAGACACGGGCCAGAGGGTTGACATATGTTAACAACATATTGTCAGAGGTCTATAGATATTCTGCCCTGAAGAAAGGACAAAGTCATTACTTCATACTGGGTAAACTGAGTGAATGCTTGAGAATATTCTATTAACTTTGTTCCTTTGAGGCTACTTCCGTCTTTGTGCCCTGCTCAGAAATTAGTCATTGTCTTGAAAATAGGAGAGATTTACTAAAAGGTGATTGTATTGATATGTAAAAATAAAGTGAGAAAAGGAAGAAGCTAATCGTTAAAGGATTAAGTATGTACTGACTGAAAAGGTATAAAACCTGAACTTAAAATAAAAAACTTTGTTATACGCCATATCAGAGTGTATAGTCTGTTTCTTGACTTAATAATTACAGGAGCGAGTTTTACACCTACAGCAAAGCTTCTGCTCGTTCGCGTCTCTGGTCACGCAACAGATTCCTGTAGAGTTTGTGATTTGGAGACCTAGCGAGTATCTTAATTTAGCTTGCTATTCTGGCCAGTCACTCCAGGGCTGAGAGTAGGCCTAAAATATCAGCCCATCTTAGAGGGGCATCTGCTTACAGCAAACTAGTGGGGAAAATAGGAGGAAGGGTCATAGTTAATTTGGGTCCAGAACACACTGTCTGCCAGGTGTTCTTTCAAATGCACTCGTGTCTTAACCTTTTAATCCTCACAACAATCCTACAATATAGACACAATTATTAGTTCCACTAATAGGTCAGGACACTGAAGTTCGGAAAACTTAAATAACTTTCTCAAAGATACCATATTGAGATACCATAAAAGGCAGATGCAGGGTTTGAAACTTGGCAAACTTGCTCAGACCCTAAATTACTAACTCCCATATTAATTGTCCCTCTAGGCAAGATGGGCTCCAAAGAATCTATAAGCTGCAGGATGCAGGTCTGACCCCAATGGTACAAACCATAATCCAACTATCATAAGTGGATGGAGGCTGGTCTTCAGGAAAAGGCATTCAGTTTGGCAGAAAATCCCTTCCAGAGGCTGGATTTAAGCAGACAAAGACTTGCCCAAGGAAGAGTAACATAGCAGTGACTAGAAAGGATATTAAGACCTTAGGTAAAAGTATAAGAGTCAAAGAGCAAATCAAAATAATGTGACAGGAGGACACATATATTGCACTATGGACATGGGATGAGGATTAGTGAAAGTCTATGTAAACGTTTACCGAGGATATGCTGCCTTCTGGGGTTAGGGCAGCAAGACTAATCGGTCATGCTGTGCAAATGGCCTGGCCTGCTGAAACTTAGCCAGCTTTCCTCAGGGCATGGAAAGCCTGTGTGAAAAGGTTCCAGGCCTCAAGGACTCTGGGGGATATGATTGCTGAGGTCAGAAGTCAACATAGGTATGTGAAGGTAAGCACAAAAGCAAGCCATCTGTCCCAGGAAGGAGGGAACAAGTGGCAGAAAAGTGGTCCTGGCAAGAGGCTCAGATGGAATCCAGTCTCCCCAGAATAGCCATTCAAGCACAGGATGAGCAGACAATTGTCAGGTGGGAGGCATCATGTGTCCAGAGTACTACATGTGGGCAGCCAGATAGTGTCTATTAATTACTAGAGGTATAGGTGGGAATACAGCTGGCAATAGGTGACTATGATCTACATGAGGCCCAGGCAACTCACTGATGAGGACAGAGAGCAGCAGAGGCATAGGTAAACAGTAGAACAGCATTACATCACAGTATTGCTGGCATTCAAGTAGCATTCCTCAGGTCCCACCAAGTAGAGGTAGCCTTCATTATCCAAAATCTTTGGTATCCAAACTCTAGTATCAAATAGGGTTGCATAGGTAGTGAATCTTAAATCAGGAACCCAGATTAATGGAGGTTGGGTTCCATAGAGTACATTATCCCAAAACTGAAAGAATTAGGGAGGACCTCTACTCTAGACTAGTGAATATAGTGTTGCCAGAAGCACTCCAGGGCCTTGCTTGGAGGGTCTTAGGCCTATGGGAAGATCAGACACGCTGCGATATCTCAGTAAGAGAGATTATAGTGTTTTGGGTAACCATTTAAGGTTGTGACAACATTACCATACCATAAAAGGCCCTTCACAGGTGAGATGAACCCAAGCTAATGGACAGTAGTTACAAATCTGAGCAGGTGACTTCTATAGAGGCCTCACTCAGTGGTTCCTGGACATAAGGCACTCTACCAGAACACAGTTCAGATAAATCCTAATTATGACAAACCCCAGTGGATTTTCTGGTCTTCTGATTTTGCTAAATTTGCCATACCTCACAACAGAAGCAATCAAACCAGGAACTTCACCCACCATAACTTCCCATAAATATACACAATTAGTGTCTTTGGGAATGTGGCCTCCATTCCACAAATGGCACTTGTCTCTCTGCTTCTCTTGTTCTACCTAGCCTCAGCCAGCATTTACTTCATGGTTAATCCAACCCTTGACCCCTTACACCAGTAAGCCAGTCTCTGTCTATACTGTGGTCAACCCTTATCACCCCTTTTAACCTCTGGATTAGACTGCAGGGGAAATTGAAAGGGCAAATAAAACAAGGACTGGGTACAGTGAATGTAGAGCCCTTACTACCTGTGTGGATCCATGTTTTCAGCCATCAACATCTGTGTGGTTCCATGTGGCTCAGCTGTCACACTACCTCTGTGGTTCCAAATGGCTCAGCTGTCACTACCTCTGTGGTTCCAAATGACTCAGCCATCACTACCCATGTGGTTCCATGTGGCTCAGCCCTTATGACCCGTGTGGTCCCAGATACTCAGGAGGCTGAAGCAGGAGGACCGCCTGCACTCAGAAGTTTGAAGTTGCTGTGGGGTAGGCTGATGCATGGCACTCTAGCTTTATCTTTGTACATCCTGCCAGAACAATGAGAAATGCTTAAGAAACTCTGAAAAAACAGGGCAGAGCAGGGAGGTGCCAGGCAGGTTGCTGGAAACCCATAGCAAAGATCCTATCAATAGCTCTGTCCTTTATGTTTATTTCACTTCTGGTGCCTTTACAGGTCTGGAATTAGAATTAGGGCAATTAACACCCCCTCTTCCCTTTAGCAGTACAGGTTTAAGTTTTAAGCTCTGGCCCACCCCCAGTGTAAAGAGAACTTGTTGAGGCTCTGTCTTATTCTGAGGAATACAAGCTGCTGGCACACATTGCTCCAGCTCAGATACAGGGGCTTGCAAAGACGTCAGTGATTCTCAGTATTACCAAGATTCAAAGATGAATATTGCAGAGCAACTGAGCCATACACTGTAAAATGAATGTTAGACGATTATATGCAGTTGTTTCTGATGCACACATATGCATGCATACTCATTCATATACTTTAAGATTCTGTATTATATCTGATCATTCCCTCAAGACCAAATTAAAGAGCTGCTTGATTCCTTTGGTCAGGCATCTCCAAAGAAAATATCTCTATCTCTCCTATTCGTGTTTTCTTCCTCTTTTCTACTTCTCCCTTGTTCACTCACTTTTCCATTTTCACAATTGCAAATTGGAAAGGTAATGTAGCCTTGGAAACCACAGACCCCAGAGCTCAGATCCTGGCTGTGCCATTTACACAGTGTTTGACCTCGGGCAAGTTGTTAAAGTTCCAGAGTTGTTTCCTCCATCAGAGAGCCAGAATAACAATATTCACCCCCACAGGACCGGTACAAGGATTAAATGTCCTTGCAGGGGTAAAATGCCTTCCACCATGACCAGAAAGAGTGAGACTGAAGTAAATGTTAATTCTCCTGCTTTTTTTCATCCATATTCAAGAGTGTATTGGATTCATCTCACCTTTACTTCACAGTTTTATACTAACTGCAGAGAATTTTTCAACCTGCCTTTCCCAACATCTAGACTTTAATGCAGAATCCTTCTCAGCCAGGTGCAAAAGCTCTGGCTACTGCTGTTTCTAATTTGTGAGTTTTCAGACCCGTGTTCTTCCTGAACTCTAGGAAGTCTCATCTTCCCAGAGTCAAAGTTGATCATTGGAAATAGATTTGGATTCTCATTTTCTATCTGCCTCATGTTAGGAGAAGGAATGTTTGGATTGTCCTGGCTTTTCATGGCAAAAAACCCACTTCCAAATTAAATGTCCATTTAAAAAATGTCCCTTTAGGTGTGGACCCACTAATTACCCTCCCTCCACCCGTTTTTCCTCTTCTCTTCCCACTCTTTGAAGGGTACAAGTGAAATTTACTAAATGTAGAATATAAAAGTCTGAACACAATATTTAAGAAAATGCCATGAAGGCTATGTTAATCAGTTTGATGACAATATTCTGAACTGTGTACACAACCAGCAGCACATTGTTCCTCATGATTGCATTATTGTACACAGCTATGATTTAATAAAAAAAATCTAAATGACATTTTATAGTTTAATTTTAAAAGCAAACCAAAACAAATAGAAGCTTTTATTACATTAAAAAAAAAAAATTTACCTCTAGTTGACAAAGTCATTGATTTTGTTACAATACTGAACGTGGCCCTCGGTAATTTTACCATTTCTTGTACTTCCATAGCGACAATGGCAAAGCAGGTAGCTTCCATTTGCATTGTTTTTGGACCCAAACCCTCTTGTGCTTGGAGCTGAGAAAAGAGTCCACATGTTTGGGTTGCAGTCGTAGGGGCTTTGGAAATCATCTTTTCCATTTGGCAGGGGATAGGGTCCCTGGGCTGGTCAGGGCAGAGTGTTGGTATAATTGAAAGTAATTATGTTGACAAAAAGGGGAAGTGTAAGGGCACCCCATAATTACAAACAGATGTGTCTAGATAATAGCAACCAGTCTTTCCCGGACCCAGTGGACTGATGCCTCAGTGGGGACTCACATCCCCAGTGGGGCAGAAGTGCTTCAACACCTTTGATAACCCAAACACGGCAAGTCAGTCACCACAGTTAAGTTATTTTCAGAGAAAATGACACCTGAAGGGAAATCAGATAAGGAGGGCAGTGTAGTAGAGAAAACTTAGATTTAGAGTAAGATAAGACTAGTTATCTAAATCTCATGTATAGCATACAGTAGCTGTGTGACTTCATGTTAGCTATTTAAGTAAACTGTGTCTCAATTTCTTTATATCAAAAATGACTGGAAGAGTAGCTACCTTGAGAGGTCATTGGCAGAATTTAGGAAATAATATTCAAACTGTTCACCAACTAGCAAAGACATAAGAGATGCTAGGCCAAGCCAAAGTCATCATTTGTATGGTCTTCCAAATGGGTGTCCCTTCCTCCATTCTAACTCCTCAGTTATCCATTCTCTGGAGGAATTCTTTTAAAACTTAAGTCTGAATAGGCAACTCAGGAAACTGCTCAAAACTTCCTAAGTTTGACTAAAATACAGAATCCTTATCCTGTAAGGTCAGGGCTCAGATCTTACAGCTCTCAGACCTCCTCTTCTGTTGGCCCCTTTTTGGACTTTTTGTTGAAGATTTTCCCTTGGTTCTTTCATCACGTCAAGCTTTTTCCACTAGAGGTTTGCGTGCTCACTACTTCCCATCATTCATTTCCTCACTTAAATATCACAACTCAATAGAGGCCTTTCTTGACTGCTGTCTTGGGTTGGGTTTCCTAGAAACAGAGCCTGAGGGAGGGCTTTGGTAGGATGTGATTTATTGGAAGTGTGCACTTAGGAAAAACCTATAAAGGAGAGAGAGAGAAGCAGAGAGAGGAAGAGAAAAAGAGAACAGGGACGTGGTCTTAGATATGGTCTTAGGTAATGCCTAACCTTGAACAGATCCATGGTTTGTAATAGTAGGTAGATCTGGAGCATAAATCGTACCTCACACATGGCCTACCTTGAAGGAAGGGGACAGGCTTTTGTAGACAGTATCAATCAGTCATCGGCTGCCACATAGATATCTCCTAGGACTTAGGACTTACACTAAGGACAATTCTCCTGAAAAGATCACAGGTTTAAGTCTCTGGCTACAGACTTACCTTTCAGTAGTTAGAGGATGAGTGCTTTGACTTGTAAATAGGAATTACTGCCCTGCATAATGACCAGGCTCAATATTACCAGCTGCTCATGCTATCCCATTAACCTCCTTCAATTCTTTGGTTTACATGTATTTTTGCTTGATATTTTTCTTGCTTAATTGTTTGTAGATTTTCAGTCCCACTGGCCAGAGTAGAAGATCTTGAGAGGAGAGAACTTGCCTGTTTTATTCATGGATTCATCTCATGACTCTAGAACAAATGCAGATGGGGGCAGATTGTCACACACCTCCTTTTGAAATGGAAAAAAGTTTATATAATCAGGCAAAGGACATCAAAAACAAAAGATAAAGACTGAATAGTCCTTGTCTAGTCAAATGCTTCCACCAGTTTCTCTGTTTTCTGAGACATTTTTATGTTCCATTGGTGGAAAATCAGATGAGTTTTTTTGTTTTTTTTTTTAAACATTCCAAATAAACTCGCTTATAAACTATATTTTCTGAAACAATGATATCTGCCACCAGGGAGGCAAAGTCACTTATCCTGCAATATTTACAGAACGGATTTGAAGAAAGAGAGAGAAAAAGCTGTTTCTAAATCTTATCTCTGTAGCTTATTTAATATGACTTTCTCCCAAAGGTATTTCCCAATAAGTTTATTGCTACAGGGACCAGATTTTGAGAAATAAGCATTTTCTACAGATGAGGTTATTCCCCTCCTTCCCTGGTCCTTCATGTGTATCAAAGCGTAAGCTGTTTTGTATGTTACTATCATTTCCATTTTCTTCTTTGTCTTTGGGGAAAGGAGATTATGGCCAAATAGTGATATGTTAGAGGATTAATAGGATAATGAGATGTATACCTCTGCCTCATGCTGTATCTACACAAATCATGCAGGCACACTCCCTGTTGAAAAATGAGGGTTGCCAATAGCATTTGTAACAGCCTTTCCAAAAGTTCCAGCTTCTCATGAACCTGCTGTTCATCAAAAATTCCAAGGATCATCAGAAATACTAAACCATTTAAATGGGAGCCAGAGGCATGAGGAGAATAAGTTGAATCTAGGCGTGCATAAGAAGAGAGTCACAGGCCTAAGCCAGTATAATATGAAATATGAATTAATAATGTGCTATTTGAAGTATTTACAAGGCGCCAAGCATTGTGTTAATTTCAAACATTACCTCATTGGATCCTTGAAAAATCTGTGAGATATGCAGTAACTTTGTTTTACAGATAAAGACACTAATATACACAGAGGATATGCACTAAGCAGGGCTGGTGAGTGGCTCTTTGTTGCTTTGTTCCATCAACATATTTACCATCATATCCTGATATGCTTTGGGGATCTCTTGCCCTGCGTTTGAGTACATGTATTTCGAATGGGGCAAATCCCATTCCATAACATATTTCTGTCTAATCAGATTTTTCCATGGTCATGGCCATCATATCAGTTCAGGGATAGTCACATGGCCGAAACTATGTAAGTGAGACTAAGCTTTTGAATTTTCCTGGAAATGTTGGGAAGAAATTATCTGTTCCTTCTGGGATTACTCAGATAGAGTAAGTATAGCTGATAATGACAAACTTGTCACCTCAAGGGGAGATCTTGTTGGCAAAAGCTGACCTGAAGGAAAATAAAGGCATGCGATAGAGACATAGTCCTGGTGTCATGGTTTAAGAACCTATATTCCACCATTGTGAAGTCGGTTACCATGGGAATGTCTGGACACCAATATATTTTCTTTATTCTTTAAGATAGTTTAAAGTGGATTTCTCTCTAGTAATTGGATGAGTCTTAATACAGAATTAAATAAGTAACGATTGATCTTGGATATTAACTAAAGAAAGGCTGACCCACCCCTCATGCTTCTTCTGTACATAGCTGGGAGCAGACACACTCAAGGATCATGCAAGGGGAACGGAACTGAATATTTACACTGCTCTTTCTTCTGAACTTTTTGCTATTTTAAACACAGCTCTTATTTAACTCTTCGCAGAACTGGCCTAGTAGAAAAAGAATGAGGACAAGGAACACAGATTGAAATACTAAAGGGATCTGGGCTTATCATCAGACAGTTCCTAGTTCAAATCTCAGCTCTTGACACTACCCATCAAGTGACATCAGAGAAATGCCGACTCCTCTACTCCTTAGTTTTTTTGACAGTTAAAGCAGGTGATAAAACCAATCTCATAGAGCTATTCTGAGAAATAAGTCATATTATTCATGTAAGGAGCTCAGCTGGTATAATTCCTAACTCTCAAGAAGCTGCAGTCTGACTCCTGAAGCTCCTAAATACTGGCATAGGAGGTGGTTAGGAGTAATTTTACCTCATGTCTATCTACAAATGGTAGTTCCTGATTTTCAGACCACTTAAGAAAATGAAGCAAGGTTGGTCTCATTCTCTAAGAGTTTGAAGAATTAGGTGAATGTATACTTTTAGTGTCTTACAAAGAGGGCATATGTCTAAACAAAGCCAACCCAACTGATAGGAAATTGCATCTCAGTCAAATAACCGAGTCTTTGACACCTTGTCAAATAACAATTTTGACTGATTTTCCTCGTGCCTCTAAATAAAGGTTGCCTGGATTGATCAAGCCAATGGGGTTTCTTGACAACTGGTAATAATAACAGGGCCATTCTTCATCTCCATGATAGCTGACAGATATGTCCAAGGTCACCTGCACACTGTAGAGTCACTTAAAATCAGTGACTTGTGGTAATAAAAAATCTAGTTAGAGTTAGGGCATAAATAATGGCTGCTGAAAAAGTCATTACTTGTATCCTGTGAAAAAGGGGTCATGCCTTTGTCATCTTTTTGCTACGTGCAACCTGTGGGTCCAGCCAGACACAAGGCCATGTCATTGCAGTGAGGAATAAAACCATGAAGGAGGGGGCAGCACCTGTGGCTCAAAGGGGTAGGGCACTGGCCCCATATGCTGGAGGTGGTGGGTTCAAACCCAGACCCGGCCAAAAACCGCAAAAAAAAAAAAAAAAACCATGGAGGCGGGAGGGCGCAGTGGCCCGCCCTGAGCCTGGCTGCCATTATTAGAGTCCATTTATTGACATGTATGTATTGAGTACCTATGATGAACCAGGAAGCACTCTGGGTGCTGAGATGCAGATAAAAAAGAAACCATTCTTGTGGAGCTTAAAATCGATTGGGAGAAGACAGACAAAATATAAGTAAACTATCTAGTGTGTTGGAAAACAATAAGTACTATGACAAAAACAATAAAGCAAGAAAGGTGAACAAGAACGACAGACGCCAGAGGGCAGGAGGTAAGGATTATAATTTAAAATAAGGTAGTTACTCAAGGCTGCAAGAGAAGGT
Organism: Loris lydekkerianus; assembly: GCA_963574355.1. Taxonomy (NCBI): domain Eukaryota; kingdom Metazoa; phylum Chordata; class Mammalia; order Primates; family Lorisidae; genus Loris; species Loris lydekkerianus. The sequence goes on along the minus strand of CAUYPK010148477.1, from coordinate 42,921 downwards.
GCTGTTGGAGAAAATGAAGAAATGAAAAGAAAATCCATGTGAATTTTTGGGAGAAGAGGGTTCTTCTAAAAGGGATGTGTACTCACCTGGGTACAGACAGTGAAGAATAATTAGACAGAAGGGTAGGAGGGTAGGAATGTAGGAGGTGAGGTCAGAGAGTGCATAGGGTGGCATGGGGTGGGCCTTTCCTCCCAGAAAAATAGACAGCCCCCAGAAGTTTCCAAGCAGCTCTTCTTATGGTTCATGAGTCCCTCTGCTGCTGCTGCTCTGAGGCTAAATTCTGGAAGCACATGGGGAGGGCACGACTTGACATGAGCATGCAGACCAGCTGTTACAGGGCAGGTGCACAATGACCAGCTCATGGAATAATGTCATAGAAGCATCTGAAGACTTACTTAACATGGACAGACTCTCAGGTTCGAGAACATAAGGCAGCATAGCAAAGTGACACATTGGGATCTTAAACAAAAGTACAAGCTTATGGCTGGGAAAGTAACTCCTCCAGCTCTAAAAGTGAGGCAAACAGTAACTAAGGGGTGCAATGGATATCAGGACAGGAGCAGGGCTCAGGAGTAGGGCCACTGACAGGGGCACTGGTGGGGTAAGGGTGTCACAGAGCTCCCCTTAGAAGTCAAGTGTGCTGCAAGAGGCAGACCTGGGAAACTTTAGAAAGCCCCAGTGAGTGAGAGCAGGTGCCAGGCAGAACAGGAGCACCTCCAAGGGACAAGGTGGAAACAGGGTTAGGGTGAGCCTTCCCCTAAAGGTTAGGGTTAGGGCGAGCTTTCCCCTGTGGATGAGCAGTTATGGTGGAGACGGACAGTGTAGGTGGAGGTGAACAGTGAGTGGGTGGGGGGGGGGGGGTGATAGAAGCAAAAGGACAGCCTCATCAAGATTTTCCTTTTGTGCAAAATCAGAGTGAATATATAAAGTGGTTCTTTCTCTTCTTGGGAGTGACACTGATTGAAGATGATCCTCTACAATTTTATTGCAGAAAATGAAGAAAAGTTCCTAGTGAGTGTGATTTTCTGCCTCCCTGACCTTGTGCACCGCGGGTGCTGAGGCAGAGAAGGCTCATCCCTCATGCAGCTTCCTGGCGCCGCAGGGCGGCATTCACTCAGGGGCGACGTGCATCTCTCACCTGGACAGAGCCTGGGCTCTGACTACATTTGACACTTGTTTTGTTAATCTTCCAAATCCTTCAGGCCAGAGCACAGTCACTTGGCGAGGCCAGATTCTGAACATGGAAAGGAAGTAAAGGGGATATAGGAGAGTCCACTAAGTGCTTTAACCATTTCCTCTCTGATGAGCACCAGGCACTTCTCATGCACGATCTGTCCTCTGCAAAACACTCAGGGAATCAGTCTGGAAGATGATTAAATGAATGACCTGAAAACAGGTAAGCAACTTGCTGGAGGTCACCTCCATCCTCAGCATCTGGCCCCAACTTCACACATCACCCTGTTTTGGCTTGCTGCCTTCAGCAGAGGCTCCGGAAAGGAGACACTTGGCCTGCTCTTCTGCTTGGGTATCACTGTGTCTGCACCTTGTTCTCCAAAGTAATAATGGCAGGGGCATTTTCTCCTGTGAATGTGAAACCCCTATTTCCTCTCCATGGTGGCAGAGGTACAGGGAGCACCCAATCTGTCCCCTGCATGGAGCCAGATGCTCCCAGGAGAGAAAAGCACCTAGGGCACCATCACCAGGACAAGCATCTCCATGGGCCCCACTGCAGGGAGCCCCTCTCAGGCCGTGCCATGGCAAAGCTTCCATTCTACATGGAGCTGCTGCTGTTCCCAGCTTTCAGTATCCTGGGAAGAGTAGATAGGGACAGATAACTTGTGTTTCCTGGCACATCCTTTGTGACAAGTTCTGTGCTCAGTCTTTTATGTACAAGATACCATTTAACTCTCAGGTGTTAGATGTTATATCCAGGAGGAAACTGAAGCTCAGAGGTCTTCCTCAGCCTGTGAGAGACTTTCCTAGGAGGCAGGCCCAGCCTGGGATGTTTCCAAAGTTTGTATGCACTCCAGCTTGAGCTGGGGGAAGCCTTGATGTTCTGGCAAGGTCAAGTAGCAACTCTTTTTTTCATCAAGCATCAAGGAAATTAAATCCAGAAAATCAGACTCGTCAGAGTGTCTGAGGTCAGAGGACACCAAAGAAGCATCCTGGCTATTGTGCTCACTGGAGTATGTGATCCGTGAGGAGGGTGGACTGTAACCTGCCTGCTGTCAGTGTTCAAGGGTGCTGGTGTCATGGGATGTCTTGGAGTCAGACAGACTGGCTCCTACACCTGGCTGTGCCACTCCCTGGTCCTGTGACCTTGGACATGTTGTCTGGCCTTTCCATTACCTCCTCTATGCCGTGGGTATAGGAGCTTGCTTCTTATGAGGATAAAATGAGGCAGCTTCAGTACATGTAGTGCCTGTCTTACTGGGTGCGGGATGATTGACAGCAGTTGCACATGTTGAATAACTGGTACTGGCACCTACAGTCATTTCAGTGTCTATAGCAGTTGGTTTCACAGGGTCATCATTATCTGGAATTGTTTACAGTCAACATTGGAGGGAAGAGATAAAAGGAAAAGGAAATGAACAGGAAGCAAAAGACAGGGCAGCCAGTGGATCTATCTTGAGGAAATTGGCAGGACCACATTAGCATGTGAGGTGGCAGGGACTGGGGTCACCTTCCAAGGAGGCTGGGGTGCCTGTGGGGTGAGGTGATGAGCCTCAGATCACTTGGGATGGTCGTGATGAGGACAGGAGGGGAAGAAGATTTTATCTGCAGAATGATTTTCTGATAAAAAGTGTTATAAGCCCTGAGTCTGGTGGGGCTCAGATATGGTTGGGGGTGACGTGGTAGAGGAACTCCATCTTCACTTCTGCCTTATCGTGATTCCACACCATTCCTGTCTGCCCAGCCAGCCCTTCACTCCAGCATGTGTGGTAGGGAGAGGCGCCCTGGGTGTTCTCATCAGGGTGAGCAGATGAACTACAAATTTGCTGCTTGGCATTACCCCAGCTCTTCCATCCTTTCTAGGCAATTCTTTCTTGCTCTGCTGGCTTTAAGAATAATTATTTCTCTCATGCTTTCTACTGAAAAAGGCAAGGGGAGAAGTCTAATCCTAGAATCAGGCTGTGGTTTCTATTGACTAAAACCTTTTGGGGTCCTTACGTCTTTTATATTGATGGCCTTAGGACTCTCTTCCCAATTTCTGATGTCAATTTTCAGTGAAGTCATAATATCTGCTGATAAATGTGAGGTGAAGAGAACCTTGCCTTAAAAAATTCATCAGGACATGCTTCTCACATACAAAACATCTCAGTGTTACAAGGCTTGCAAGGTGAAGGGAGGGTGGTTTGCAGTTTTCACTCTCCATACTGGGAGCCCACCTGAAAATGTCACCAATTTAGAAAGCAGGAATATTTGTTGAAGCTAAGCCTCATTTCTGAAATCATATATATTTTTAACTGTCTTTGTTGTTAGGCTAAAGGCAGTTCACCTGCTCCTTTGTCAAATTTGTGATTCTGTTGTCAACAAAATGAGAGAAACAGGCAGAGAGAGAGAGGAGGGAAAACATTTGTTTCAAAAGGGAAAATAAAGATCTTTTTCTAACATGATTTGAAAGGCTCTGTCTCCCAGATGGCAGACAGCACACCAGTCATTGCATGTCAGCTCCTTTGGATATATCCTACTTGGAAGATTATCTAAGTTGATGTGGGTTTTAATGATGTGAAAGTGAAAGTCATATACATTAGATGTCCTAGTGGTCCACAGAAGAGACTGTCCTGAGAAGAATCCTGGTTATCCCCAGGATGTCACTAACCTCTGTTCTTCCCCTCAAAAGCAGCATAGTCCCACATTTAACTATGTAGTCTTTACCCTGTCACCACAACCTCTTCCCTTCAAAATCATACTGACTTGCATCTCCAGGTCCCCCAAACCATCTAGCTCCTAACACTTCCAGTTTGGTCTGCCCATGACCTCCACTCATGCCTCCCGCCCCAAACCTCTACCCATTTGGCAAATTCAGTATAAATACCAGCTTCCCTGTAACCTGCCTGCTGTCAGTGTTCAAGGGTGCTGGTGTCATGAGATGTCTTGGAGTCAGACAGACTGACTCCCACACGTGGCTGTGCCACTCCCTGGTCCTGTGATCTTCATAGGTCACCTCATAGCCTTCCTGTGGTTCCTGCCCAGCTCCATCCAGCCTCTTTGCTGAGTCCATGTCAACAAATAGAAGGACAATCATAGGGAATGTCACATATCCCCAAGTACTCACCATTTAGGTTCACAGAATCCCAGGATTCTCTGTGTATGTATGGAGAAGTGGAGGTAGAAGCCTCAAAAATGTCATGTGCCTCAAGGAATATGAGTTAAGATCTTAGTGTGCTGGGCAATATTTGCTTGTGGGTCAACTATAAGGAGTGAGAGTGAGATCAAAAGGAATTTTAGGAGAAAATGCCAGTCTGGACACAAATTAACACCACAGCAATGACAAAATGAAATATTGCCCCCTTACGCTAATGCCCTGACCTCTTCTCTGGTCCATGACTCTAAGGTAGGGGTCACTACCTCGGGGGAAAAAGGATGGACATAGCTTTTATCCTGTTCAAATGTTCACTACAGACTTAGAAAGGTGGACTTGCTCCTCAGAAGGATCCAGGCACTGTACGTGATACAGGCTTGGGGACACACCAAGATCTCCAAGATGAGGTCTGGTTGTTGAGGAGCTTTAAATTGAATAAGAAATAGAGCAACAGTAGATTTCATGTGGGGGAAAATGCTGATATCTGGGGAATTCCTTTTTTTTTTTTTTTTCCTTTCTGACAATGAGACCAAACTGGGTTTCTTATCGTCTCCATCCACTATCCTTAGTTCTGCTCCCTGGTGGGACCCACAACAAGTTCCAAAGTCTTTATCATGTAACAGTCCCACATTTTCCATAAGCATTCTTAGGCTATGCTTTCCTGTTTGCCCCAGCCCATCTCTTTTCTTAGGAAACACCAGTGTCTTCCACTTGTTTTGTATTCTGAAATGATGGCTTCAGTATTCTGGACACTCTTTCCCAGATGCCTCCATCTGTCAGTGTTGCTCTTGGGGTAAGTATGCAAGCCCATGCTAGCCCATGTCTAACTGTGGTCAGAGCCACACTGCTGAGACCTTAGCCACCACCTCCTGCTGTGGTGCCATCTACTTCCCTAATCCGTCCCCTGATGGTGCTGGCAAGTTTTTAAGGTTTTAGATCCTGATGCAGCATATTAGATACCTACATATTAGATGTCCTTCCCTGTTCCTGTCATCCAGAAGCTTGTAGAAATATCCTTATCACTGTCATAAGATCATAATAAACATTTAATCAGGATCAAAAACCTGATCAGCCTTTTTTTCCCAAAGTAATGATTCCTATCCTGGTGTCATGAACCAGACAAGGAGGCAGGACATTAGCATAAAATCACCAATATTTTATTTTGCCAAGTAAGGTAACTTTTTATTTAGGAAGAAAAGAAGGAAGGAAGGAAGGAAGAGAGGGAAGGAGGGAGGGAGGGAGGGAGGGAGGGAGGGAAGAATAAGGAAGGGAGGGAGAAATTATTATCCACTACCAGCATCATTTTATAAAAGAAAGTATGCAAAAAAAAAAAAAAAAAAAAAAGAACAGGAAGATATCTCAAAATAAACAATAGTCTTTACATGACTCATATTATTATACATTTAGTTCTGTGAAAAGCTCACAAAATTGTCCTAATTTTCATTATGTCACCAGGGCTGACTCGGGCACTCAGCCTGCTCAGAAGGACCCTATGCTCTAAGGGACTTGCCCTGTTGCCCTTGATGGATTCTCCATGTGGACCCTTGTTTCTTATCCAGCGCTTCCCCACCTCCACCTCCATCAGTGTGCTACATACCCTGGGGCCACAGCACATATTTAACCAATATTTTTGAATAAGTAGAGGTAAAAATAAATATGATTTATAGGAAATAGGCTTCACTGAGTTAAAAATTATCTCCAACAATCTTTAGCTCAGTGACTATTGATCAGGTTACAAGAGAAGGTTCATTTGTCAGAGGGGACATGGCCAAGAGAACAGTTTACTGCCTTTGTGTGACCAAGCAAATTTGTCTTGCATGACATTGTCTCCGGAGTCCTACATATCCCCTGCCTTGCAGTGGGCCTTTTATCCCAACAGCCTGACTTAGGACACCTGAAGCCCCACTCACATCCACAGGATGGCACAACAGTTCCCCAGCACTTCCATGTCCACAGTGCAGTCAGCCCAGGGCAGCGCACACCATGGTTATCCCATTTCCTAATGCTTCCATGGTGCTGCCTGATAAATTTTCCTGAAGTTCAACTCTTACTACAGCTTTGCCCAGCTCAAAAAATCTTTAATGACTTTTCATTAAGCTCAGAAAAAGGCTCAAGTCCTTAGACAAGCACTAAAAGACTCCCATAATCTGACTTTAAGATATCTTTTCAATTACAATTCCTTAAAACAGTTTGTCTTCAACTCCCCTGTGGCCCTTTTCAGTATCTGCTTTGCCTAGTAGTGTTTCTGTCTTATTTTCTATACAAGAGCGAGCCTCCCAAACACCAGTGCAAAGTCCTGCAAGCACTACCTGGAATTGCCTGGTTAGAGGAATGTGTAAGGTGGGCGGGCACAGGTAAGTGAAGACACATCTCATACTGTGATTTGCCCCAGTACTGAGCAAAATGTGAGGTACGTCACTGGTATTCAGTGCTTAGGCATTGGAGAAAGAAAGGAGAGAAAGCAGGAAAACAAGAAGGAGGGAGAAGGAGGTAAAGGGAAGGGAGGAATGAGCTCAAGGGAGTTCAGAATTTAAATTATATTACAGTCCTATCAACTCGCTTTTCTTTCTTGGGCCACAGAGCACAGGTACAGAAGGATAATTCTGGGAAAGTGAGGGTGATTCATGTGATATGAATCAATTCTGTCCCCAAAGAGTCAAGGACAAGAAAGACAAAGATTCATGTCATAGGTAGTGGAAAGTCTTGTCTACAGCAAAGGAGGAAAGTATCCTAAATGTTATACATAAAGGCAACTGGCGAGAGATTTGGTGAAGATCAAGTGCTAAAGTGCCTGATGGCTTCTAATTGGTCCGCATGCTCCTGTGCCCCAGCTACCCCATGTCTAGTTCTCCTTCTAGACACTGGCTCTGCCAACCAGGAGTGGTCCCGGCAAGCAACCATCAGACACTTTCTTAGAGTCACTCAAAGGCAGCAGCCACACAAAAACAATGGCTTTCTGTACATATCTACCCCCAGATCTTCACAGCCTACCTTGGTACTTTCTCAGCAAGCTTCAGCCAGTCCACATGTCCCAGGACACCCAGTTCAGTCTCTTCTCTGATCATCTAGCTCCCCCTTTCTAGAACTTTGCTTACTGTCCAGACCTCTCATAGCTGTGGATGGTCTAATTCCTACTCACAGTGGATCTCCTTCCTATTAAACAAATAGAAAATGCAGAGGCCGCTATACTCCCAAACTTCTTTAAATAGGAAATAGCTTGAGAAAATTATTCCACTGTGAACATGAACTATTTCTTATGTAAAAGGAAATGTATTCAAAAGTACCCAGCATTTGTTTTATTCAGGCGTGATAAGAGCAGACAGAGAAATGGTTGTCATGAAGGAAGAAGTTGATACTCATAGATTTCCTAGAAACAGGAGTCCCAGCATAAAGCCATGTAGGGCCACATGGGGCAGCACCAGGAGTAGTTAGGAGGTTAGAAAGGCAAGTGGGAAAGAATGACCAACAGCTTTATAGGGGGTTTTGCAGGAAGGAATGGACAAGACAAAGTAAATAGACTGCTGAGTAAGTGCAGGAAAGGATAGTCTGAATAAATTCAGGCAGGCTCAGGGCTATAGGGGTGGACCCTGGTTGTCTGTAACCTGGCCCTTGGGTGATTCATTGGCTTTATGTGTGAGAGTTTGATAAAGAGATAGCTGTTTGGTTTGGCTATCAAAAGCATGTTCCCAGGGAAGTAATTTGCAATATCTAGGAATTAACTTGCACTAAGGAGGGGCAGTGTCTCCAAGATTAAGTTACCAAATGCCAGAGTATCAAGAATACAGTACATAATGAAATATAGTCAACACAAGAAAGATAACTCAGAGCCAAGGGACCAGACAACAAAGCTAAGATTTTAGGAGAACCATCTTCAGGGAGCAAAACTGGGCCCTAGTCAATATACACGCCCTGCCCCCCAGATCATTGGTAGTAAGTATGCATGCTCAGCTGGACTTGAGAATCTCTGTGGTGCAGTGATGTTTGCATGCCTCTAATCAGTCTTCTTTTTGAACCTGAGTTTCTATTGCAGTTGTCATATACCTGACCAATTATTGTATGTTAAACTGTGACTGTCGTTGGTAAGCCATCAAATTAATAGGAACCTTCTTCTCATTAATTCAAGTTAAGTTCTTCATAAGCTTGTGGATCTGATTAAGTGTCAAGGTCCTAGCCTTCAAGCCTAGATCTGATGTAATAATAGGGTAAGACTTTTGGAGTTCTTGGGATGTAAGGCAGTATATTTTGCATGTGGAAGGAATATAAATAATTTTTGGCCACAGTGTGAACTGTGGAGAGTTAAATATGATAGTAACATCTTTTGCCACTCTCATCTAGAGGTGAGATGTCTTTCCCTCCTATGGAATGGGCTGGCTTTGGGGCTTGCTTTGACTAATAGAATGTGGTAGAAGTGACCTTGCACAACTTGCAAGTCTGGTTTTTAACAAATAAGGGGCAGAAACACCTCCAGTTAAGTCCAAATGAACTTTAGAATTATGAGAGATGATAAATGGTGATTATTTTTTTAAGCCATTTTGGGAAGAGGAATGGGGAGGGGGGTATATATACCAGCAGACAGCCAAAACAACAAGAGAACAACAAACTTGGAGATGCTTTCCCAACAATCTGGATTGTGAAATCTAATCTATGATTTCATATTTTTCCACTGGATATTATTCTTCTAAGAGTCTATTTGCCTTTACTTCTCTACAAAGAGCCACCTTCTTCTAAATAAAAAAGTGTAGCCACAAAGCAAGCATTTTAGAAGGACTCGTTAGATGTTCTATTTGGACAACTCTTGTCCATCCTTTGGTAAGTTGTCTTCTCAATTCCTTTATGTTAGCAGAGACAAAGACTCCTACAACAAACAAACAAAAAAATAATAAAATTCCCTTTGAAGATTGATGACCCAAAGAGAGAAGTAACAAGCTTTCTATGGGTTCTAGTCACTTTGTTTTCATTTTGCTTTTATATTGCCGCTGGCGAATCTACATATCATAAAAGTATATCTCCCCAGTCTTATGGCAAAAAATTTAAATTTCCTTTATAGATTGATGCCTCTGAATGAAGAGGTAGCAATGGTTTATTTATATGATTCTGGCTGCTCTGTTTTCATTTTGCTATTGTATTGCTTTTGGCAAATCTACATATCATAAAAGGATATTTGTGTTTGCTTGCCTGAAGCTTGCTAATATCTTTTGAAAGTTGCGTAAAATATGATTAAGAGTGTGCAGGACAGTCACCATGACTTGGGATCTAAATTAGGCCAACCTAATTTGATGATTGCTCTTGAGCTCTTGCATGTCTCAGCCAAGTAAAGACATAGAATGCTGAGATACAGGCACACACTTAGCTTGTCAGATTAGTAAATAAAAATAGAGGCCATTCGGTTAAATTTGAAGTTCAGATAAACAAAAAATAAATTTTGTAGTGTAAGTCTATACTATACAATATTTGTACATTCTTAACTAAAATCATATTAATCTGGTTGCCCTGTATTTTACTCGACAACCCTTTGGAGACCAGACCTTTTTCCTGTGGTTATACATCCTTTTGAAAATGCATTTCTCTACCTTTATGGGATCTGTAGAGATGTGGTTATGCTTTTACTTGCGGTATGAAGCAGGTGATTCAGAATCCCCAGAACCCAAAGCAGTAGGGGAGGAAGAGCCTTGTATGGGACACATATAGTATGCTCCAAATTTCACAGTATTATTTCATGCAGTTCTCACAAGTCAGATGCAGGTGTTGCCCCTTTGCTAACCGGCGATCGCACACTCAGAGAAGGGCTTGTCTGTGTCTCACAGCTGGTTAATTGAGGCTTGCATCCCAAGTCCAGATCACCCTGGTGTCCAGCCTGTGTTGTTACATAGGTCCACAGAATCTGACATCTAGGGAACTTGGCAGGCAGGGTGGGGTGTGAGAAGGTAATAAAATTCTTGCTATTTTTCTGTCACTCTTGTGCCTCTGTCATGTTTCTGTTGTGCATGACCTTTGAGAGGGCTGTTGATAACTCTACACTTTATCGAGGACAAGTCAAGGTAAGAGAGAAACAGGGAAGATGTGGAAAAGACATAAAATGTGTCTCTTTTTAATCTCTGAAGGCAGAATAAATCCTTATACAGTGACTTAAACAGTCCCTCAGCCATTTACTCTTGTCACATACAGATGGTAGCCTATTCTTCTTCCATGGAAAGGGACTGTCAGAGGGATTGCTCTGCAGTAAACTTGTGGGTAAGTGGTCCCCTGTGGATCCCTCAGAGTCCGAGTGGAACAAGTCTATTGTCACATGGAAGAGTCTCTTGGCACAAAGTAGAAACAGGAGGGATATCAGATGATGGTACAGAATGGGTCCCTCACCTTGGAATATCACAGGAGGGACTGCAGAGAGAAGAAAAATGAGGACACAGGGCAATGTCAAGTTAGTGATGGGACCCAGGGCTGCGTAGTTCTAACCTGTACAGCATGGTAAGGAAGAGGAGTCTCAACCAACATACAAGAATCTGATTATAAAAGGAAGTGTTCTTTTTGCATCAAAAAAAGAACAAGTCAAGGCTTAGATCCAAGATGTCAGAAGATTTTCTTTTTCAGGAAAGACTGGCACCTATTAGCCAGGTTCTATAGTTGCCACTATTTGGGCTTCTGTCACAAAATAAAAGCAGTCCCCTGGTTATGAACACCTAGACTTACAGCATTCTGTACTTATGAACGGGTTCCCAACATTCCCCCTAAGGATAATTTATGATTATTATATTATTAATTCAAGAGCTAGTTTCTTTCTTCCATATAAACAAAGCCCCCATAGAATAGTGGTTCCTAAGCACAGAATCTTTGGGATAGTGACTAGTCTCATAGACAGAGAAGCTGCAAATAGAAACTCAAAACACAGAGATTCAGAAGATCCAAAGGTGAGAATGTTTAGAATACAAGAATTTAGCTGAAGCCTTTTGTCTCACTGAAGCAGGAGTTAAGCTTGAAGAGTAAAATCCTAACATTCAGCAGTTTGCAAAGGTTTACAGTGCAATTAGTGACAGCAGCAACTGCTATCAGGCCATTTAAGATGGAAAAAAGAAAAAGGCTATGTAAAAAACACTGGATGCATTTTTCAAGAAACTGACTTCAGAGGTAAGTTCCTCTCCTTCAGCAACAGAATCAAATCCTGATTTTTGAGCACCCACTCTCTCCTCTCCAGCACCATCTCCACCCTCACCTTCTGATTAATGTCAACCCACATTCCTGCCTCAAAAAATTCCCCCTTCCAGTAAGCAAGACATTGATGTATCATTAGGTATTAACCTTTAATTTTATTTTTTGAAACCAAGGGAAAAGAGATACATGAATTAGACTTTACCAAAATTTAAAATTTTCATTCATCAAAAGACATTACCAAAAAAGTAAAAAAAGAAGAAAAGAAAATGCAATCTAACGAACTCTGAGAGGAGTTTAGGGTCCAGAATATGAAACAACAACAACAAAACCCTCTTACGGTTCAACAACCAAAAGACTAACAACCTGATTTTTTAACTATAGAAAAATTCTTGAATAGACATTTCTTTACAAAAGCAGAATAGGTATTGGAGTGGTCTTAACAAAATAGTGAAATAGAAAGCTTCTTACCCTCCCTTTATCCAATGCTGGTCAAAAATTTGACAAAAAGCATTAATCTACATAGATAAAAATCTCAATGAAATTCAAGCAATGAATTTCTCAAGATGAACTCAAAAATATTAAAAAATTATTGAAATTTCTCCTATCTAAATGTTTTTAGTTTTTTAGGTTGTGTTTATTTAAATTGAAAGGAGGCACACCGTAGTTTCTGTAACTTATTATTACAGTTCAGGGGTATTATTGCTATTATTACAGCATTACACTGTATTATTATGACCACATATGAGCCATCATAGTATTATTATTATTATCATCATATATGTACTGTTCATTCAGGAATCTGAGTTACATACAAATCTGACCTGAAGATGTTCTCATGAATATCTTATCCATAACTTGGGGAACACCTGTATCATAAACTGGTAACTTATAAGCAATACAAATTTATTTCTCACAGTGCTGGAGAGGCTGGGAGATCTAAAATCAAGGCTGATTTGGAGTCTGGTGAGGGTCTGCTCTCTAACTCACAGAGAGCATATACTGACATAGTGGAAAGGGGGACAGTCTCTCTTAGGGATTTATTTAGTTATTTATTTATTTATTTTTGAGACAGAGTCTCACTCTGTTGCCCTGAGTAGAGTGCCACGGTATCATCATAGCTCACAGCAACTTCAAACTCTTGGGCTCTAGTGATTCTCTTGCCTCAGCTTCCCAAGTTGCTGAGACTACCCGTGCCCACCACAATGCCTGGCAAACTTTCTATTTTTAGTAGAGCTGGGGTGTCGCTCTTGCTCAGGCTGGTCTTGAACTCCTGAATTCAAACAATCCACCCACATCAGCTTCCTGGGGTGCTAGGATTACAGGCATGAGCTGCTGCACCTGCCGGACTCTTATAAGAGCTCTAATCCCACCAGGAAGGTTGTGCCCCATGACCTAATCACCACCTGTCTTACAAAATACTTGATACTGAGTAATCTATAAAGAACAGAAATTTATTTCTCACAGTTCTGGCAGCTGGGAAGTTAAAGATCAAGGTTCCAGCAAGTTTAGTGTCTGGTGAGGTCTTATTTCATTGATAGCATCTTCTCTCAGTAATACCCTTATTTGGTGAAAGGCAGGAGGGAAATAGGGGAAGAACACTGTGTCCTCGCATGGTGGAAGGACAGAACAGGTGGCCGTGCCTCCTCTAGCCATTTCATAAGGAACTATTTCATTCACGAGGCCCTCCTAACCTGATCACCTCCTCCCCCATCTCTTAATAGCATCACAATGGGGATCAAGTTTCAACACATGGATATTGGAAAGGACATGTTCAAACTAATGCACTTCCCAAAGGTCATACTTCATGACGCCATCATTTTGGTGGTGAGGATTTTAACGTCTGAATTTTGAGGGTATACAAACATTTAGGCCATAGTTATTAAGTATTTCCAAACCTGACTTCTATTTTTTATCATACCTTTCCTAATACGAGAGAGCTGAGAACAAACCAGTCAGCATTTATTCTTGAGCTTGACCTAAATCATCATTCTGAAAGGACACTGACATGAAGGGAGACCAATGGCCCAAAGCTGAACTACACAAATAACCTACAAAACACTTCTGTCTCCGTCAAAGTGTCTGGGAACCAGCATAGATAAAAAGGGTTCTCTCTGGCTTTAGCCACTTAATAGATGGTATTCAGAATGGTTCTTGTCCTAGGGTCTACATGGGCTGACATCCCTACCAGGATTACAACTCTGGGCGATGCTCACAGTAGACAAAATATAGAAAATTCACCAAATGTATTTCTACTTTCATATTGATTCCCCTAGAGAACTTTGGAAGGAGAAACTCTCCTGTTTCTTCAAGAAACCCCTAGGAGTGTATTTCTGGGATGGGAGCTAGTAGATTTCAATCAGTTTTCAAAAGAATTCATAAACCCTCAAATTTCACTTTACTGATTCAGAGTCTGAAAATGAAGAATGATTTGATGCTTTGACTAAAACAGAAACTACCTCTTATTGTTTGGTTTTAAGGCAGATTTTGAAGGGCAATTGAATTAATATATCTTAAGTAGCAGCTGTATGCTAGATGCAGTATTGAGATCTAGCAGGTATTATTCCCTGGAGTCTTCTGATCCTTCTGTGATGTGGGTGTCAGTTTCCCTGGGGGGGTTGATGTGCAATAAATAACTGCAGGTGAGCAAGTTTCCTGCGAAGCAGGCACACCCAACCCGGTATGTCTGATGTCAAACTGTGCATTCTGTTGTCTCCCTATTACTTTTTGGCTCATAGAAAGCAAGTTTGTTCCTTTGCTATTGGACTGGTGCCGTGTCCCTGTCCTTACCACCTATCAGCTTGGGATCCTGATGCAGCTGAGAGCCAGGATGTAGAAAAAGGGTTCTATCTGGCCCTCTTTTGCTAAAGACCTTTGCTTGCCCTGGAACACATTTTGCATCCTTGCCCCAAGCTGGGAGCACAGGAGAATTAATTCACGCCCTCCAAGATTCTTCAGACACAACCAATGAAGGTGGTAGGTTAATTCCTTCTCTGTTGCTACTTACTGAGTCCTTGCTGATGTGTGTCCCTGTGCTTCAGTATTCCTGTGCCCCTAGGTCCCTGGCTCTGACATGGGCAGCTGGTTGGCCAGCGTCCTTTCTGACCAACTTCCCATTCATGTGACATTTAGCCATTCCTCTAGTGATGATTTTTATTTTTATTTTTATTTTTATTTTTTATTTTTTCAGGTTAATTTGAGGGTACAAAGAATTAGGTTACAATGTTTGCATTTGTTAGGTAGAGTCCATCTTATAATTATGTCCACCCCGAGAGGTGCGCCATACACCCTAACTTTGTGCACATTAAGTGGGAGCGCACCCATCGCCTTCCCTCCTCCCCTATTTCTGTTCCCTCAGTCCCCTCCCCCCTTTGAATTGACTTGAGATTTTCTCTTATGTGGGCATGTGTTAGACCATCTGTTGGCTTCATATTAGTATTGAGTACATTGAATTCTTGCTTCTCCATTCTTATGATACTTTACTAAGAAGGATGTGTTTCAACTCCTTCCAGGTTAATACAAAAGATGTAAAGTTCTCATCTTACTTTGTGGCTGTTAATCCATTCCCGGGTTGGTGGGCAGTTAGGCTGTTTCCACATTTTAGCGATTATAGATTGAGCTGAGACAAACAGTCTAGTGCAAATGTCCTTATGATAGAATCTTTTTTTCTTCTGGGTATCGTGATGACTTTTAGACCTTTTCTCCTATTACTGTCTAAAGGCCTATTTTGAGAGGGCACAAAGATGTATGGCTTCAGCTACTGGAAAATAGAGGGATAGAAGTCTGCGTGTGTGTGTGGGGGTGTGTGTGTGTGTTTGAGAGACAAAAGAGGTGAAAAAGGGTGATAATCTTACATAAGAACTATGACTCCTGTCTGAATTCTACTTTTTAATTTGTAAATATGACATTAATGAAAATACCGACCTTGCATAGCTATTGAAAGTATTGGATAGCATGAGGTATAGAAAACTGCTCATCCGTAGTAGTTGATCAATAAATGTGAAGTGGTTATAATAGAGTTAAATGGTCATGAGTTGTGGAGATTAAGACACCTGGATTTAAATATCGAGTCTGTAATTTACTAGTTGTATGCATAAATTATGCTGAGCCTCAAAGCTTTTTTCTGTGCCATGGGCATCAAGATAGGCTCCACACAACGCTTGTGCTGCAGACAGAAGTGCTGCATGTAAAGCAACTACACACAGGACACTGTGACTCCCCCAAACACCAGAGCGACTCTGCTTCTGTTTCTACCTCTTTAAGGCCACAGCAGAGCCTTCTGGGCAGGGTGAGGTTTTCCTGCCTTCTCAGGAAATTTAATTCCTACTCTCCCAGGAATTAAAAATCGTACTTGCAATTTCTCCAAGTGATTGATGCATTTCACGATAATTTTATCACTTGGTGGAGGATGAAAGTCACTCAGTGATTAGCTGGGTTCCTTCGTTAAAATCCACTGCCCAAGACATACCCTCATTAGTCACAAATTCCTGTTAGGGTTTGCAGTGTAATTGCTACTCATGGCCCAATTAAGGGGCAATTGCAATCTGAGGGGGAAAAAATGTGCTGTGCTTTATTGCTTCAATTTTGAAATTCGTTTATCCTGGAGCCTTAATCTATTCCTGGTCTACAGGGTTCCACATAAGAGCTATGTCCAGGCTGCTGCAATGGGGCTTCTGGGCAGCCTTCCTCTTGCCAGGCTTCTGTGGGGGAGCTCTCTGGAAGACAGCAGAGCTTCCAACAAGTTCCTGAGGTTTCCCATTCTCAAAGGCAGAGGGATGGACAAGGGGACCTGTTCTCTCTGATCTGTTTAAGACTTTAAAAGAAAATCCTCAGGTTCTTTTAGGAATGAGTCTCCAGGACAGGTGTGGCTCTGTGAGGTTGGAAGATAGCCCTGCCCCTGTAAATGTTTCTGAGAAAAGAGGACAGCATCCAGGGGGCTGATAATTCAGGAAAGTCTGAGTACAGGAACATTTCCTCCTATTTCCTCATGGTGTGACCTTAGGCAAGAGAGCTCTCAATCCCCAGCTCTCAATGCTCATCTACTCAGTAGGGATAATGGCAGCATTTACTCTCCAGGATAATTTAGAGGGTCAGATGAGATAATGCACAGAGAGTGGGAGCACCTAGCATAGTAGTCTCCCAGAAAATGTCATCATAGTTGTCACTATTGTCACCATCATTACCATCATTGCCAATGCTCATGCTCTTCCTCCTCCATGGCTATGCCATTCTGGGTGAGTGAGTCAGGAAGAGCTACATCTGCCTATTGTGGCAATAACACCTGACAGGGCTTAATAAAGGGTTAAAGGCAAATGATACTCAATGGGTTTCTTTTCTGAGTGCTTCTCTGTGCTTTTAATTTTATAGTTCACATTATAAACCTCAGAAAAGGGGCGAAGAGGCAGCAAGAATCCCAGTGGCCCAGAGTGTATGAAGACTTTGAAGCTAGAGAAAACTGGATGCAAAACTGCCTTAACTGGCCTCTTGACCCTCAGGCTCCACATCTATGAAATGGGTCTAATAGGGCGTCCTTCATGATTTATGTGTTAGAATAAAATGAGATGATGTATGTGAAGTGATCACCACTCTCTGTGCACTTATGCATTCAATAAATTTGGTATTTGTTATTGCTTTTAATCTTTGTTATTGTTATTATCTTTTTTAAAAAAAGACAGGCTCATGCCATTCCATCAGAGCTATACTGAGCCTCTCTTCTGTAAAGTTATAGAATTCTACAAAGAGAACAAACATCTCTTCAAAAGACTGTTCTTAGAAAATCATGCTGCTAGTATAAAAGTGAGGATGCTGAGTACAGAAAAATAGACTGGACTGGTTTTGCATACAATTCACACTTCTCAATGGCTTTCTAAGGACCCTGATGGGAAGGGGGAGGGGTTATTGTTTTGCCACTAAGGGATCAATAAAATCTGCATGAGGAAGTTTTCATTTTCTTTTCTGGGGTGAAGCAGAACAAATTTCAAAGTAAAAGAAGACTTGGAAGCAACTCAGACTATGCCCACGCAGGGGCAGAAAGAATGGAATCCTTGTCATGCTGACACCACATCCCTTGGTGATCACGTCATTCCATTGATCAAGTAGGAACTATCCTTTTGTCAGAAAGGAGAAGACCTTGTCCAACAGTCCTGGCTCTGAGAGGCAATGGAGTAGATGCCAAGTCTAAGATCCTCGGGATCCCTTGCTTCCTAATTTGCCCAGAGGAACAGGCTTCAGCAGTTCTTCATTTTCCAAAAGTTAAAAACTAGATCCATAGGTCTTATACTCAATAAGCAGGTGGCTAAAATGTCCTTCCTCTGTTTCACCCAAGAATTCATTTCATGTGAGCAGAATGTATTGTTCCTCCTGAGAGCCTGGCCCGATGCTTCCCAGGTTCCTGTTGTTACTAGATTACCTCTTCACTCTCTGGCCCATTTGTCTCTGCTTCAAATTTCCCAAAGACTTGTGGAGGTGATGTTCACAGATTTTCCCATTTATGTTGTTTCTTCATGCATAACAATGATCTGTTGGTTTTCATTTCTTTAATGACCCTCTGAATGGGGAAATGTTCCCTTGTCGTGTCTCATATCTGATGTCGGCCTGATTTCAGAAGGTGAAATAGTCCTGCACGTTGATGACGACCGCAAAAGCTTGCTCTCCACCCTTTTGCGTGCTGGTGGAAAGCTTCAATCCAAAAGGGGACAGGTGGCTGCAAGGTAAAGAAAGAAACTTTGGGAGCCAGATAGACAAATGTTTGCTGTATAGCTCTGCCACTTTCTAAAAGCCTGTGCTTGGGCAAGTCATTTAATTGCTTTCTGCCTCATTTTATTCAAATGTGAAATGGAGCTAGACACAGTGTGAGATCATGGTAGGGACTGCGGTATTAGTGCCATTCTCAGTAATAATATGAGGTTACAGGATTAGGTATCAGATGGTCTGTTCTATTCTTATCCATAGATGGGCAAATACCAGTAAATGCAAACATCCCGAGATTAAAACAATCTGCTATACTTGTTTGCATATCTTTCTCTCCTTTAGATTGTGGCTTTCTTATGGGCAAGGGCAGAATTTTTTTTTTTTTAATTTTATTTATTTTTTTTTGTAGAGACAGAGTCTCACTTTATCACCCTTGGTAGAGTGTCATGGCATCACAGCTCACAGCAACCTCCAGCTCCTGAGCTTAGGCGATTCTCTTGCCTCAGCCTCCCCAGTTGCTGGGACTACAGGCACCTGGCACAACGCCCCGGCGATTTTTTGTTGCAGTTGGCTAGGGCCGGGTTCAAACCTGCCACCCTCGGTATATGGGGTCAGCGCCCTACTCACTGAGCCACAGGTGCCACCCCAGAAATTTATTTTTATTTGTATATCCAGTAGTCAGTAAATATTTATTGAAATAATGGGAATGCCAGCTGTGTACAGAGACAGGATCAAGGACAGCAGTCCCTACTACAGGAAACAGTACAGCCAGATACTGCCTTTCCCAGGAAAGGGACTTCCCAGAGGGGCAATAATCTAACCTAGCCTAATCTGCCTAATCTAACCGAGGCCCTGGGAGAAAGGCAAAGAAGCTCTGAACAGAGGGGAGCCAGTCCTGCAAAGATTCCCCCAGAGACCTGGGTCTTTCTCAAAGATTCAAGGTTTTAGTGTAAGAGATGATGGGAGGTGAGCTCCAAGTTGCTGGGCAGGACAGGTGACACTCTGTCCTTCATGGAGAAGGGAAGTAGAAGACACTGCCCAGACTCATGATGACTTATGCAATTTAGGATTGGACTATTTTCTGTGGCTTTTACAGCAATTTTGATATAAAAAGTCCTTCCTAGCAAATGCCTTTACCTGAGCTTGCAGATTCCTCTCAGCCTCAGGGGACTCAGGGTACAGGGAGTTGCTGTACTTGAAGGAAGTCCTTCAGAAGCTTGGCTGGGTGAAAGGCCAGGTGTCGCTGCAGGGCCACAGTGCCTGCATGTGTGCTTATACAAACACACATGCAAGTGCACCATTATTCCAATGACAGGAGGAGCCACACGTCGTTCTGCACAGTCCCACTCTGGAGGCAGAAGCAGGTGGGAGTTAAGAATGCAGGTTCCAACCATTCTCACCCATAGCACCCTCTGGTTAATTGCTGGGTTCAAATGCCTCTGGGTACCTACCTCAGGGATTCTTTTCAGATTTCACAATAGGAGATGGAGGCCCAGGAAGAGGCAGGGAAATAGAACTGGGAAGGAGAAATAAAGAGAGGAAAGGGAAGAGGGAGAGGATCAGTTATAAGGAAAATGACTGGTGTGCCCAGCTCAGCCCTCCATAGGCTTCCATTTCTAAAGCCCAGTGAAAAGGAATTTATCTTAAGTTGTTATTAATGCTCTGAGCAAGGAATGCTCCTAGTGGGAGGGCCTGTGTGCACCAGGAGACAGCTGTCCTGCACCGCTTAATGATGGGAGGATGAATGGTAATCACGTCATCGCCATCTTAGCTCCCATTAGAATCAATGGGGATTATTTCCTTCTGGCCACTGAATCATCTGAGGCTGCCCCCTATTCTCTGATGATGTACACAGCTTTGCCTAGCAAATCACCTTAAATGAGAGACACATTAAGGGCATTGTTGAAAAGGATGGTCCCCTGGAAGGCTCGCCCAGGCCTTCTGCAGAGCCCAGGACACATGCAGCTCCAGGCCTTCCACCCCCTCCTCCTTTGACAGTCCCTCTGGAGCAGCCAGACGCCGTCATTCAGTTATTGGGGTCACAGTCTATAGAGGGAAACCGAGGGTAATAAAAATAGCACCTCAGATTTCAAAAATATTTTACAATTTCCAAAGTGCTTTTCATACCTGTCATCTGACTCAATCCTCAGAATATCCTTTTCCAAGAGGCAGGAAAATATCCCATTTGACAGAAAGGAACATTGCATGACAAAGTCATCCAGCAGACCCCTGCAGCAGGATCTGCCAAATCTGCCAGTGGTATTTTTTTCCTTGGGCCTTAGCTCAGTGTGCAGTAGAGGAGGGGCATGCCTTCCCCTCCCATGGCCCAATCCCTTTCTCCTTCACATCCAGAGGACAGCTGCATTCTGCACATGGTTAATCGTAATCTGTCACTGCCAACCCCTTCTATCCTCGCACAGACTGTGGACAACTCCTTCTCCCACCATCACCCCGAGTCTTGCTCACGACCCTGTTGTCTACTGCTCCCTGCAGGAGAGAGTGAGGGGGCTGACAGGTGCTTGTCCTAAAACACAAAAATGACCGTAGCCCATTGCTACCCAGATTTTTCCAGTGGCTCTCACACAAAACATTCTGGATCTGCCCACTGGGCTTTCAAGTGTTGTATGTCACACCTCCTTGAAAGCTCTGTGCTTCTGTGCCACTGCTCTATGTCCCTTTCCAAATTCGCCAGCCTATCCTCTTGGCGCCCTTGCTCATATGTTTGTCTTTCAGCCATTATAGCAATTACAACAACAGTGAAGATAAGAAGGAAGGTGATGCTGAGCATGTTTGATTGATGGTTTATTATCAGAGTTATTTAATTTACATGTCTACTCAAATATCCACCACACTGCATGGAATATATTATAAAATACAGCTTTCTCCTCATTGAGTAGATCTCAGTTCAGATGTGACCTCCTCAGAAAGACTCTTCCAAAAATCCTCCCTAAAATGCTCAGTCCCAGTCTCACTCCAAGTCTGGGCACCTCGGCTTTATTTTTCATCTCACATATGTGTCTGTGTGGAAATGTCCTGTCTCCAATCCCGCCATCACTAGCAGAGCGTGAGCTACTTAAGATTAGAGACAGCATGTCAGGTGCAATGGTTAATTTCAGATGGGAACTTGACTGAGCTCAACATGAACAGCTGACAAAACATTATTTCTGGTTGTATTTGTGAGGCTGTCTCTGGAAAGGATTAACATTTTAATCAGTGGCCTGAGAAAAGCAGATGCAGCCTCATCAATGTGGGTAGACATCCTCTGATCAGGTCGTGCCCCAATTAGACCAAAAAGGCAAAAGAAGGAGGAATTTGTTCTCTGAGCCAGGACGTCTCTCTCCCCTTGCTCTTGAATATCAGCACTCCTATTTCTTAGGCTTTCAGAGTCGGAATGAATACACCACCCTCTCCTGGGCCTCCAGATTGCAAATGGTAGATCTTGGGGCTGCTCAGCCTCCATAATCATAAAGCCTCGTAATGCATTTCATTCCACAGATCTTTAAATATATCCTGTTGGCTCTGTTTCTTTGAGAAGTCTGACTCATAAATTTTTTGTTTGCTCTGTGGTCCCATGCCTAGAACATGCCTAGAATATCCCCATGCTCAGGGGGTTGAAGGAGTCAGGACCATGTGATTGATGCAGAACCTGAGGCTTAAAGAACACAATTAAGTTAACTAGGGTCAACCAGCTACCAAGGGTTGGCTACCAGCTACTAACTGTTGATTCAGGGTCTGCTAACCCTAAAACCAGCTTCTGGTCTTAAGGTTATATGGTCCAAAAAACTTTCTATAGTATCACCAAGGCAGTGTGTCCCTGGCACACATGAGCTTACACACTCACTGACCCCTTAGGGACCACATCTTACTACTGGTCCTGTCTTGTAACTGCCCTTTCTTGGGTCTCTAGACTATAAGCCTCTTGACATCAGGGATGGTGTCTCATTCATGGGGGTATTTCTTGTCATGAAAATTGAAACCAGGAGAGTGATGACTTAGTTGAGTACATGTGGACGAAAGCAAGCTTAGACACTCTTGGACTGAGCATGCCAGGGTCCCTGGGCCAGCAACAGCAACAGCAGCAGAAGTTCCTGGGAACTGATATAAATGCAAATAATCAAATCCCATTTAGATGTACCTAATCAGATACTGGGAGTGAAGGCCAGCCCTCTGTGTTTTAAAAAAAACCCTCCACGTGATTTTGACCTTTCTAAACTTTGAGAATCACTGCTTTAGACTGAAGACTTGACACCATTAAGCAAAATTAACACATCCCTGGCTGATTCCCAGTTTCCCTCAGGCCATGAGATGCTGTGGTCTCTGAGTAGAAGCTCTGCAAGGTGCAGTTCCGTATCCCTTGCTGGACTCCTCAGCTGCAGCACGCCGGCCTCCCCGGCACACTCATGCACACCCTTCCCTGTGCGGTGTTGGGCTGGCTTCTGTGAGAAGCCCGTGCCTGTGGCAGGAGCCCTGAGCAAAGGAGTCCTTCCCACAGTGATACTGCTCCCACCTCCCCCATGCCATTCACATCCAGGACACATTTGTGTTCCCTAAAGTTCAAGCTTCCTACCAGCACCTCGTGTTCCTTGGCTGGGTCTGTGCCTCAAATTCATCCTCTGTGAGAACGTGAAGTTGGCCCTGTTCCTTCTCCGGTGCTAAAGTCCTTCCTGCTTAGCTCCATTTACTCTTCTGCTCTCTGATAGGCTGGATAAATACCATTACCATATTCCTGGTGCTGGGGAACTATCCCCCTCTCGATACTAGTGCAGTCTGGAGACAATGGGCTTGGGCTAATGGCTAACTATCAGGCACACATAGTAGGTATTATGTGTCTTAGAATCCTGCCCCCACTGGTGTTCATCTCTTCCCCTGACACTGCAGGCCTGGCACTGAAGTCTCAGCCTGTCCAGGGTCTGGATTTTCCAGAGGCAAACCATTCCCTAACAACCCAAAGTGCTCTTCCAACTTTATCCCCAGTTACAAAAGACTACCTACCTCCCAAAGTGGTTTATTTCATCGCTGAACAACTCTGGCTATTAGAATGTCCACATATGGTCGCAGTCTACTTCTCCATAATATTTTCCCATGACTCCTGTCTCTGTAGGCCCATTCAGCCTCCTTGTCTACCACCCTGACTCCAACGTATTCTCTGATGGTTCCCATGTCACCACAATAGCTCTGTGGATGCTTCCAGCATTATCTTCTTTGATCCTCACTAAATCTATATTTTGTCCTTAAAGGAACAGAGTCTGAGTTGTTCTGTATGAGTTATCAAGTGCTGCCAAGCCAGGTAGCAGTGTTTCTAAGTTAGGGAAGCAGACCCCAGTGCTGATTAGAGCGAGGGGCAGGATCTGCAAACGTGTCAGTGACTGCCTGCAGCTTCCTAGAAACTGAGCTCTGAGCATATGAGTGTTCCTACTTCAGAATATAGCTTCCTTTTATTTTTAGAACATGCCCCATGGAATTATAAGCTTTGAGGGACACGGGAAAGCATATGAACTTTCTTAAATTGCTGCACACATCTTATGGGAGCATGAGAAAGGAAGCTTGCAAGGGGAGTAAAATGTCAAAGATTAGACATGTAAGGAGGGTGAAGCCGTTTGCTTGGCCCTAAAGGTCTTGCCTGGAACATCTAAGCCCAGGTCAAGGTGACTGGTACCACCTTTTCTTCATGTGAGTGCAAGCTCCTATTGGTTCTAGCTGGTCTTCTCTGGCCATATAGGACCTCAGGTACGTGAACAGTGTCATTGCCAAAGAATTTGACTTGGCAGTACCTTAACAACCTTCTGCCCATCAGTTCATTAGGTTTGGGAATCCTCTTGGGCTTCTAGGGATAATATGGAAGTGTAGCCCTCTGCATTCCTTTGGAATATCAACTTGAGTCCTGTCGTCAAACAAATCTACCACTCGTTACAATTTCTGCCCCTCATTAGCCCTAGGACATTGAACAAATTATCTAAAATGTAATAGTAGGTATTTGTTCAGGCAATATGTTATTATCCTCATCTTACAATGGATATAAGAAGCACAGACCTATTTGGAAGATGAAAAGAAGTGATATGTGTGAGGTTATATCAAATATCACCATTAATACTAAATATCAGGCTAGACCTTTTCTAATCTAACCTCTTGTATATACATCTTTAGGGGTTATCCATCACTCCCTTCCAGAGTCAAATGCTCTTACTTGATTCTCCAATCACCTGATTTGGATTCCTATTCTTGCTTCACTTTGTTTCATCCCCATTCCTGGTGGCTGCAGCTAGACGTGCTTTTTCTGCTTTCTTTTAAGTGTGTATCTTCTCTGCTTGAGAGTTCTGCCATCTCCACCCAGCGTTTTGAAGATCACTCTTGTTGCACAACTCCAGATCTAACTCTACCTACCCACAGCTGGACTAGGTATGAAATTATCCAATTTGGTATTGAAAGGAGAAAAACTGAAAGAGGGAGGACAGTTTTTTGTTTTTTTTTTTAGAGACAGAGTTGCACTTTATCGCCCTCGGTAGAGTGTCCTGTGCATCACAGCTCACAGCAACCTCCAACTCCTGGGCTTATTATGGGCTTATGAGGCGATCCTCTTGCCTCAGCCTCCTGAGTAGCTGGGACTACAGAATGCCAGAATGTCCCTCAGAATGCCCAGCTACTTTTTTGTTGCAGTTTTCCCAGGGTCAGGTTTGAATCCACCACCCTCGGTATATGGGGCCACTGCCCTATCCGCTGAGCCTACCGAGTAGCGGGGACTACAGGCGCCTGCCAGAATGCCTGGCTATTTCTTTGTTGCAGTTTGGCTGGGGTCAGTTTGAATCCGCCACCCTTAGTATATGGGGCTGGTGCCCTACCCACAGGTGTTGCCTGAGAAAAACTGAAAGGATAAAGTAGCAAAAACCAATGGGAAGAGAGCTAAAATATTTTTCTGCTGTGAGAAGATGCCTGTTTTCTATTTTAGGTCATAAGATTGAAGCATCATGCTACTTTGCAGAAGACATGTAGGAAAGTCTGCTTTTCCTGGTTTCCCATAACAACTTAGGGTTTGCCTAGACTACCTGGCAAAGCAGAAGCTGAGATATCAGAGTCAGGCAGGAGGGCAAAGGAGGAGGTGTTCTTCTGGGACACAGACATAAAACTCTAAAAAATATATATCCATGGAGAATTTAGACCAGATCTGGGAGCTACATGTGGAAAGGAGGAAACAAAGCTGGGGACAATCACCACTGAGCCTTAGGGAAAAAGGTTATTTTGCATAGATGGCTGAGCTGTGGAACTGGAGAGGAGTTCTTGCGTCCAGGGCTTCTCCACAATGCACCTTTCCAAGTGTGCATGTCTCCACTCCCACAGTGATACACACCTTCACCATGAAGTATGGGTTCTTCAAGCCTCTTCATAGCTTAACCTGATTCCTTTATGCTGCCAGACTACACCCAGTTGAGAGATGCACACATCCTAGGAACTGGCTTTTCTGGAGATGGATGATATGTGATGATCCATTTGGTTCACAGGGGCTGGATGACCAGATTCAGACTTCAGACAAACCACCAAATACCAGCAGAAGGATTTTGCAGTTAGTTCTTATGATGTATAAGCCCTTTCTTTTTATTTCTAAAATAAGGTAGGAGCCATACCTATGTTCACAGTGTTAGATTAAATGAGAAGATAAATGCCTATCACATTAGCACCATCTGAGACATAATAAGATTATTAGGTGTTTGTATTATGAGTATATTTTTATAGTTTTGGGATGGGAGTTTCAATACTATTTATTATATGTTATACAGCTACAAATTTGATAGAGCCCTTATTCCATTAAAAGACTGTATGTTAAATACCATAGGCAATAAAAATAAAAACAAAGCATGATTCATAAGCTAAAGAGATTTATGGATGACTAGGAGAGATAAGGGAAATAATGTCCATATAAGAAATAATGCAAGACCTAGGCAAAGACATCTAAAAACATTGTGTCTTTGGGGGAGGAAAGATGACTTGAGTTTACCAAGTATATACTTTCTCTCAGGAAAGAAGCTTACAAAGCTCATGCCCCATATTCCTCCCAACTACTTTGTGAGATAGGTCCTATTGGTTATACCTATTTAATACTTGTAAAGTGAGACTCAGAATGGCCAAATGACTTTCCAAGCAGCATCAACAAATTGAGAGGGATTTAATACTGTCTGACTGATTCTTTTAAGTTCTGCTATTTTTGGAATATCTAAATGATTCTAAAGAGAGTTAGAAGGTAAAGAGAAAATGTGTTTTCATCCCCCTTTAAAAAACTGACTTGCTATTTCTGCAATTTTTCATTGGATAATAGGGAAACTGAAAGTTGCTTTGAAAAAGAGAGGTGGAAATCATGAGCTTTTTTTATTTTTTGAACCTTAAATGGTAATTATGACAACAGTCAGTGCTGGGTGTGAATTATAGGGATTGGACTAGCAAAGTAACCTTATGCAAGATCTCTGATGGCTACAAGTGGTAAGTATCCAATAAAGATTAATTGAAAATTAGCCCAGAATATATTTATGAGTTAATGGACCATGGACATTTCTAAACTTTGGCCTCAGAAAATAGTTATATGTGAAATATATATATATTTTTAATTAAGAAGTGAAACATTCCTATGAAAGTGTGGGTGATTATATATTGGTTTCATAATAGTACTGAGTACATTGGATATTTTTTCTTCCATTCTTGAGATACTTTAATAAGAAGAATATGATCCAGCTCCATCCATGTAAACATAAAAGAGGTAAAGTCTCCATCTTTTTATGGCTGCATAATATTCCATGGTATACATGTACCACCAGTTTGATGTAAACATTCCAAATTGTATATGAAATCAGCACTTTGTACCCCATAAATGCAGTAATGTACAGTTATGATCTAATAAAAGAAAGAAAGAAAACAAAAAAATTGGTTTACAAGTATAAGAAATGCATCTTTGTAGATAGAAAGTGGTGAGAAGTAATATTATCTATTTTGTAGATAATATGCTAGCTCACAGGTGTCCAACCTTTTGGCTTCTCTGGGTCACTTTGGAAGAAGAGCTGTCTTGGGCCACACATTAAAAGCACAAACACTAATAAAAGATGATGAGTGGGAAAAAATGGTGCATGCATAATTTTAATGGTATCTTCTACCACAGATAAGTAAAACGTTCCTTACATAGTAATCCTTATTATGCAGGGAGTCTTTTAAAACCGTCAAGCAGGCTCCAGGTTTGCAATCACTAATATAGAAAACGTACATATCTAAGTAATAAAATTTCTTCTTTTTTGGATATTTTTAATTATAAAAGTAAAAGAAAAGTGGGCAATATAAACCTAGGGGGATATTTGACATTGTATTTGAGAAATGAGTGCATCACTATCTGATTGGATGGAAGTCATTGCAATCCTCAGTGAGTTCTCAAGGTGCTCATTGGATATATTTTGGTTCTAATTTTACTCTTAATGTGCTTTACTCTTGAAAATAGTTGCTTGCAAATGTAGGTGCTGCCAAAAGGGGATGATATGAATAAGGCATGATTGTGAAGTTAGTAATATTTGTTTCTGGGAATAGAAGACCTGTATAAGTCCATGAAAGAGATATCACATTTTCTTTTAAGATTTCAGCTCTATGCATTTCATTTGAAAGTTGGCAGATAACATGTTTATGTCAACTGAAAATGGAGTCTTGAATACACCAAAATATTGATTATTTTCCTGGAAATCTTCAAATCTGTTTTCAAATTCTTGTATCCAATTGGAAAGCAAGGCTGAATATTTTTTACTGTTCACAGGACTGTGTTTAGCTAATGTGTCAAAAATGCATAACATTGTTTGCCTTAATTTGAGCTTGCCATAATTTCAGATTCATTTGGAATGCTGTTATGGTTTGAAACATTGTACAGATAAGTTGATTTGCACCTTGAAGATACATGTTCAACTCATTTAAATGAGCAGATAAATCCACTAAAATTGCTAAATCTGTAAGCCAGTTGTCATCGTAAAGTTCTGGCACAAATTTGATTTTTGATACCATAAACAGTTGATGTCTCGAGTCATAAAATCTTTTCAACATTTGGCCTCGGCTTAGCCATCTTACTTCCAAAAAGTAAATTATAGTTACTTATAACTATATAAAATTATAGTTACTTATAACTATAGCACCATAGTTAGCATCAATACTTTTAAGGAATTCCTGGAATTGGTGATGGATGATTCAGTCCTTCGGCCTTTACGAGATTCACAGTCTTGATGACAATTTCATGACATTATCCATTTGTAAACCTTGTTTGCACATAAATTTTCTTGATGTACTATGCAACAATACCTCATCAACATTAGTTTTGGGTGGCAATTGCATTTTCTTCTATTAATTTTAGAAGTTCCTTTCACTTACCATCCCCAGAGCTCTGTCAGTAACTATGCCAAAGATGTTGACAATGGTCAAAGAAAATCACTTTTACATATTTTATTACTGCTTCATATAAATATCTTGATTTAGTTGTGTGTTTTAATGGTACTAAAGAACCCATTTCTTCAGTGACATATTCATCGTCAATACCTCTAATAAAAAGGGCAAGTTGAGCATGAGATCTATTGTATCCATTCTGTCATCCAACACCAAAACATAAAATTTGAAATTGGCAGTTTTACTCTCTAAAGTTCTTTTGACAGATTTTTTCTAATTTCTTCAATTTGACTGGCTGTAGTCTGAGACAAACTGATTTTAGAAATATTCCCATTTTTTTGGTGGTGCCCATAGCTCAGTGCGTAGGGCGCTGGCCACATACACCCAGGCTGGCAGGTTTAAACCTGGCCCGGGCCAGCTAAACAACAATGGCAACTGTAACACACACACAAAAAAAAGCCATGCGAGGTGGCAGGCACCTGTAGTCCCAGCTACTTGAAAGGCTGAGGCAAGAGAATTGCTTGAGCCTAAGAGTTTGAGGTTGCTGTAAACTGTGATGCCATGGCACACATTTTTTTTTTTTAATGTTTTTTATTTTATTTCATTTATTTGTTTATTTGTTTATTTTTGCAGTTTTTGGCCAGGACTGGGTTTGAACCCGCCACCTCCAGCATATCGGACCAGTGTCTCATCCTTTGAGCCACAGGAACACATGTTTTGAGACAAGGGCAACATAGTAAAACTCTGTCTCAAAAAAAAAAAAAAAAAAAGAAAAGAAAAGAAAAAAAAAGAAAAAGAAAAAAGAAAAAAAGAAATATTCCTTTTTATTTTTTTTTCAGGGCAAATTATATCCGTTGTACATCCCATATATTGCATAATAAACTCCCCATCAGTAAGTGGTTTTGATTTTTTCCACTATTATAATAAATATGCTACCACCTAACTA
Organism: Loris lydekkerianus; assembly: GCA_963574355.1. Classification (NCBI taxonomy): domain Eukaryota; kingdom Metazoa; phylum Chordata; class Mammalia; order Primates; family Lorisidae; genus Loris; species Loris lydekkerianus. The sequence continues at coordinate 13,450 of CAUYPK010148477.1, read as the reverse complement.
GCTTTTACAGTGGAATCCATCTAAGTTGTAATTTTAACACATTTTTTTTGTTGTTGAGAAGACAGACTTTTTTTCAGTTCCACTATTTTGTCCTTACAGCATAATACTTTATATGCATTGAATTTGGAAACATGTTTTTTGCATATAATGTCTTTCAAGTCATTGCCTTTGAGAATGTACACAAACTCCCTACAAAGTAAGCTGAGTGTCTTACTATTTGCCTCAACAAAAATACAATCATATCCACTTTTTACTGAACAATCTTTCTTCATCCATAAGTTTTCTTTTGGGGGGTTCTTTTGAGATGTTGTAGAAGTCATGCTGGGGTTAAAAAATAATAATAGATAAGCAACTATATTTACTTTTATTATAAAACTTCATTTATGGGAAATACACAGCAAAGTTTGGGCCTTTCTACATCTCAGCTGCCAGGGCAGGGAAAGGTGAATGGCTAAGTGTAAGCATGGTAGGGATGTGTGAGGGGCTGCCAATGTGTGGAAGTACTTTAATAATCCGGTAAGAACACTTACCTGATTTCTAAATAACATTAAATTCCTAACATTGCAATGGTAGGTTGAAATGTCATTGATCATCACTGCCTCACAACATAACCATGAGCACATGTAAATACCTGACAGTGTCAAATGGACTGTGTGCACTTGGAAGATAATACGCTGTAAGCCACACACACTGTAAAACTGAAGTCATGTGTGTACAAGTAGTGAGAGGGTATGCATGATTACTTTACATGAAGTTGCAACTCAATGCTGTTGTCTACAAAGTGCACATTTGAGCACTGTGCCATCAAGTTCCAAACAACAACAACAACAAAATCACAAAAAACTCACACTGTTGTAAGTAAATCTGCGATTTTGTGTTAGGCCACATTCAGAGCCACACTGGGCTGTGTGCTCCCTGCAGGCCAGGGGCTGTCCACCTCTGTACTACACGTTAATCTCAGTGTTTCCTGCACACTGACTGAGGCTAGGAGCATAATGGACCTGGAGGAGCAAAGGCATTCCTTTGAATGCCTGGTTCTGAAACAATATGTAGGGTGTCCATAAAATTCGTGTGCATTTAAAGTTTACAACTATTCTAAATTTCACACGAACTTTATGGACACCCTGTATGTTCATGGAACTGCCTGGAGTTGCTATATTCAGAGAGCCTGCATGAAAGGGAAGACTGTAGAGAAGAAAGCAGAGCTGAGGATGGTGCAGAGGGCTAGGAAAACCAAGTCTTGGAGAGACTGTTACTATTATAGCCCCTGAATCCAGATGAATGCCCCTGAAGTCAGGTCCATACTGGATTCTGTGCTTGTGGAAGGCATTATATCTTCTCTGAGGTTTAGCAGTTTGGATTGGAGATACCTTTACTTACAACTAAGAATCCTAGCTATTATGGAAACGACCTCCTGCTGTACCTCCAGCAATGAGGATAATGCCAGGCATATAGTCAGTAGATGCTCAAAGGTATTGGAATAACTGAATGTTAGACTTAATCCTTCCATGCAATTATGAGCAATGGCTCAGAAACACAAGTAGAACCGACACCTCTTGATTTCTAGTTCATTGCTCCTTTGATTACTTTACATGACCTTTAATAACATGAGGATTGTACCTCTGATATATAAGAAGAGATGTTTCTTTTTTAAAAGTTATCTTTCTATTTTTTATGATTTAAAAATTCTACAAGCCATGCATGAATACTTTTTCACTGTAAAAGACCCATCTACTCCACCACACTCCTATTCGATTCCCAATCATTGTTGTTGCTATATGCCCTAATAGACTTTTTTATGCATTTGAAGTTATTAATTATCAAATTGATAACTTTGGAATTAAAAATTACAGTTTAATTTTCTTTAAAACATATAAAATAAAATTGTATTGTAAAATAAATATGTGTATAGTGTGAAGAATTGAAAAACACAGGAAAGACAAAATAAAAAATCATATTACTATTGGGCAATGCCTGTGGCTCAAAGGAGTGGGGTGCCAGTCCCATGTGCTAGAGGTGGCGGCTTTAAGCCCCAGCCAAAAACTGCAAAAAAAGAAAAACATATTACTATTACTCATAGTTTACCACAGGTAAGTGTATATTCTTGTATCCCTTTCTAAATGTTCAGATATGTGCAGACACGTGGTTTTTTTTTTATTTGATCAAAATTAAAGTATTTTTAAATTATATTTTTAAATAATGATCTTATTACATTATTATCTTTATTTTATTATTCAGGAGGAGCAACCTCTACATTTCCATGTTTATATGTCAATATATATATTTTTTGAAACAGAGTCTTACTTTGTCGCCCTTGGTCACTGGAGTGCCACAGTTTCATAGCGCAACTTCAAACTCCCAGCAACCTCAAATTCTTGGGCTCAAGTGATCCTCTTGCCTTCACCTCCTGAGTAGGTGGGGCAATATGCCTGCTGCAATGCCCTGCTACTTTTTAGAGACAGGGTCTAGTTTTTGTTCAGGCTGGTCTAGAACTCCTGAGCTCAAGCAATCCACCAACCTTGGCCTCCCAGAGTGCTAGGATTACAGGCATGAGCCACCATGTCTAGCCTTCTATGTCAGTATTTTTAATCTCAAAAATGCCTATTGAAATTTCTCTAATCATCTTTAACAATTCATTTGTTTTTCTGCAAGCATTCAATATAGAATCACTTATTGTATCATATCTAGTTTTTATCCCCTTTAAAATTGTATTATGTCTGTTTTTTATGCCCTTTAAAATTCACAGGAAAGAAAAACACCTTTGTTGTGATAATTCACAAAGCATATAATTTATCCATTTAGGGTGTAAGTTCAGTGTTTCATAATGTAATCATCACAACAACCTGATTTTAGAATATTTTTATCGTTCTCAAATTAGCAATCACTCTCTATTTCCCGCCTGCCCCTCTATGGCCCCAAGCTACTTTCTATCTCTGGACATTTTCCTGTTCTGGACATTTTACATAAATGAAACCATACAATATGTGGTCTTTTGTGATTTGTTGTTTTCAAGACTTGTCTTTGTCATGACACGTATTCATATTTCATTTCTTTTTTTGCCGAATAATATTATGAACATTCCACATTTTGTTTATTCATTCCTTGCTCAAGGGCATTTGGATTGTTTGTACACTTTTTAGGCATTATGAATAATGCTGCTATAAACACTTGTGTATGAGTTTTTGTGTGGACATGTGTTTTTATTTCTCATGGGTGTACACCCAGGCGTGGAATATACTGGGTATATAGTAACACTATGTTATGTCTTTTGAGGAATTGCCAAGCTACTGTCTAGATGTGTGAAATATATGATATGTCAATTAGATCTTAACAATGCAGTTTTAAAAACTATTGAACATTTTTCTTCAAGGCTTGGTTTTAAATAGCTAAGCCCTACTATAGGGTTCCCTATTGGGTATTTACTGAATGTCCTGATAGTCAGTGAGGATTCTTCACTCTAGTTTCTTGGAGCTAGAAAATCTCTCATCCCTTTGTGAGCACTGCTAATTGTTTAGCTTACAACCCTTCAGTTTTCTTTGTCTGGCCTAGGGAGTGAGGAGAGTTGCCCTATATATGCACAGACACAGACTCAAAGGGAAACCTATGAATATTTCTGTTGCCTGTTCCCTTTATAGCTTGTGCCATTATGGTATCTACCCTGGAAATTCTAGCTGCCTCAGCTTCCATGAACCCTCAATTCAGTGGGACCACAGTTCTGTGATTGGGCTTTCTTTCCTCCCCACTGGAAAGCCTTTCTATAGTAAATAACTCAGAAATTCGGGGTGATTATAGAGCTCATCTCATTTGTTTCTCTTGCCCTTCCTTGTTCCTGTAAAGCAGTTTATATCTTTGTTCGTTTCGGCTTGTTTATAAAAGGGAAATAAATTCAGTATTTATTCAACCTTGGTTAATACAGTAATTTGTTTTTCTAAGCCCTACCTCCCCAAATGGATTTCACTGTGTAGTGATTGATTTTCATGTGAATATGGGATAAAGGGGTTTGATCCAACACTGTGAAAGAGCTGCTCTGACTTTTAGGTATCCATTTAAGTTTCAGAGTTGTCTGTTTTTACTTAGAAAATAAGCACACAGATCAAAAACCTTTCCATGAGGTTACTAGGGAAAGACAGCAATGTATTCTGCTGAAATTGCTAAAACTCTCATACCAGCAAATCAAAAGTCAGAATTATAGAATTGTAGTCCACCACTGTAGAGAATTGTAGTCTCTACCTCTGATTCAAGTTCTCTAGCTATTTCTACCATATCTGCATTTGAGGTCTTTCTCCATTAATGTCTTGAACCCCAAAGAAAGTGCATCTTTCCCCCAAGATTACATAATAATAGGATGCAGGCATTCTTTGGGGATATGAGGGTTTGGTTCCAGACCATCACATTAAAGCAAATATCATTAAACAATAGAGTGAGTCACATGAATTTTTCTTTTAGTTTTCCAATGCATATAAATAAACATTACATTTACACTAGACTGTAGTCCATTTAAGTGTGCAATAGCATTGACTCTTAAGAAAAATGTAGGGTGGCGCCTGTGGCTCAGTGAGTAGGGCGTCAGCCCTGTATACCGAGGGTGACTGGTTCAAACCCAGCCCTGGCCAAACTGCAACAAAAAAAATAGCCAGGCATTGTGGCAGGCGCCTGTAGTCCCATGCTCAGGAGGCTGAGGCAGGAGAATCATGGAAGCCCAAGAGCTGGAGGTTGCTGTGAGTCCTGTGACGTCATGGCACTCCACCGAGGGTGGTAAAGTGAGACTCTGTCTCTAAAAAAAAAAAAAAAAGTACAGTTCTTAATTTAAAAAAACTTTCTTGCTAAAAAATTCTAACAATCATCTGAGTTGTTAGTGACTCATAATATTTTTTGCTTGTGAAGAGTCTCATCTCAATGTTGAGGGCTGCTGACTAATCATGGTGGTAGTTGCTGAAGCCTAGGGTCGCTGTGCCAATTTCTTAAAGTAAGTCCATGATGATGTTTGCCCCATTGATTAGCTGACTCTTCCTTTCAGGAAAGACTTCTCTGTAGCATATGATGCTATTTACCAGCCCTTTATCCACAGTAGAACTTCTTTCAAAATTGGATTTTGAAAATTGGAGTTTGATTCCACTCAAACTCTGTTGCAGCTTTATCAAATAATTTTATAGAATTTTCTAAATCTATTTTGTCATTCAAACAATGTTTGCAACTTTTTCATTAAGAGTGGATTATATCTCAAGAAAAAATTTCCTTTGCACATACTAAAGAAGCTACTCTTCATCCATTCAAGCTTTATCATGGGATTTCAGCAATTCTGTCATGTCTTCGGTCTCTACCTCTGATTCAAGTTCTCTAGCTATTTCCACCATATCTGCATTTGAGGTCTTTCTCCATTAATGTCTTGAACCCCTCTAAGCCCTTCATAAGAGTTATAACCAACTTCTTCCAAACTCTTGTTAATGTTGATATTTTGATCTCATCTCATGAATCATGAATGTTCTTACTGGCATGTAGAATGGTGAATTATTTTCAGATTTTCAATGAGCTTTTCCCAGACACATCAGTGGAATCACTGTGACAGGTACAGACTTACAAAATGTATTTATAAGATAATAAGTCTTCAAAGTTGAGATTACTCCTTGATCCATGAGTTACAAATGGATGTCGTATTAGCAGGTATGAAAAAAATAATTATCTTCTTCTTGTACATTTCCATTAGAGCTCTTGGGTGCTCAAGTACCTTGTCAAGGACCAATAATATTTAGAATGGAATCTTTTTTTCCAAACAGGCGATCTCAGGTATGATCTTAAAATATTTATTAAATTATCCTATAAACAGATGTGCTCTCATTCAGACTTTGCTGTTCCATGTATAGAACACAAACACAGTAGATTTGGCGTAATTATCAATGGGCTTAGGATTTTGGAAATCATTGATGAGCATAGGCTTAACCTTATAGTCACCAGCTGCATTAGACTCTAAAAAGAAATTCAGTCTGTCCTTTGAATCTTTAAAACAGAGCATTGACTTTTCCTCTCTGGTTATTAATGTTCTAGATGGTTCATGTGTGTCATCTTCCGATATAAAGCTGTTTCATCCACATTAAAAATCTATTGTTAGTGTAGTCACCTTCACCAATGATCTCAGCTAGATCTTCTGGATAACTTGCAGTTTCTCCATCAGCACTTGCTGATTCACCTTTCACTTTCGTGCTGGAGAAGTGTCTTCGTTAGCTTCAGACTTTTCTTTTGCAGTACCCTCTCCACTCTCAAACTTTAGAGAATTGAAGAGAGTTAGGGCCTTACTCTGCATTAGGCTTTGACTTAAGGAGGTATTGCGGCTGCTTTGATCTTCTATTCAGACCATTCACACTTTCTCCACGTGAGCAATAAAGTTGTGTTACCGTCTTACAATTCATGTATTCCCTGGAGTAGCACATTTTATTTCCTTCAAGACCTTTTCCTTTATATTCACAACTTGACTAACTAATTAGCACAAAGGCTTTTTTAGCCTATTTCAGCTTTTTATATGCATTCCTTACTAAACTTAACCATTTTTAACAGCCTTTTTTTTTTTCTTATTTCAAAATATTGATTATGGGGGTAAATGTTTTTGTTACACGGTTATCTTGTATAATGCTTAAGTTGGAGCTTTTGGTATGCCCATCACCAGAATAGTGTTCATTGTACACAGTAGGTAAGTTTTTCTCCCATACTCCTCCTCCCCACTCCCTGCTTCCTGGTTTCTCTTGCCTTTAGATCATTTTGTGCCCATGTGTATTTGTCTATTAGCTCCCTCTTGTAAGTGAGAACAGGTTCTATTTGGTTTCCCATTCCTGAAATACTTCACTTAGATTAATGACCTCTAGTTCATCCAAGTTACTGCAAATTACATTATTTTTTTTTTCTTTTTCATGGTTTAGTAGTACTACCTTATACTACTTTATATATACACACCTCATTTTCCTTATTCATTCAAGAATTGAAGGACACTTAGTTTGACTCCACATCTTTGAAATTGTAAATTGTGCTGTGATAAACATTCTTTTCTTTTTTTTTTTTTTTTTTTTCTTAAAATGAATTCATTACCTTTGAGTAGATACCCAGCAGTGGGATTACTGGAATTAATTGTAGATCTACATTTATATCTTTGAGTTATTTTCCACAGAGACTGTACTGATTGTAGTCCCACCAACAGTGAATAAATATTCCTTTCCTCTGCATCCAAGCCAGAATCTGTTGGGTTATATTATTATTATTATTATTATTATTATTTTACTTAATAATGGTCATTCTGATAAGCATAAGGTGTTATCTCATTGTAGTTTTAATATGCATTTTCTTGCTAATTTGTGATGTTCAGCATATTTTTTTCATATGTTTGTTGGTCATTTGTCTAATTTCTTTCAAAAAACTTCCATTCATAGTTTTTGCCCACTTTTTGAAAAGGTTGTTTCTTGCTTGCTTACTGAATTGAGTTCTCTGTAGATTCTGGTTATCAGTCCATTGTTGGATATATAGTTTGCAAATATTTTCTCCCATTCCATATATTCTCTATTCACTCAGTTGATTATTTCCTTAGTTGTGCAGAAAGTTTTTAATTTAATTAAGCCTCATTTATTTTTGTTGTTGCTATATTTGCTTGTGAGATCCTATGCATAAATTATTTGCTTGAGCTGAAGTCTAAAAATTTTTCCTATGTTTTCTCCTAGAATATTTATTGTTTCATTGATTTATATTTAAAAATTTAATATACCTTGTATTAACTTTTGCATATGGAAAGAGTTAGGGGTTCTGTTTCATTCCTTGTACATATGTGGCTATCCACTTTGCTCAGCACAAGTTACTACATAGGAGGCATCATTTCCCTAGTGTATGTTATTGTCCGCTTTGTAAAAAATCAGTCGGGTAAAGGCAGATAGTTTCTTGCTTCTCTATTCTATTCCATCAATCTATTTCTCTATTTTTTTACTAGTACCATGCTGTTTTGATTACTATAACCTTATACATGTATTAATAGTATAATTTGAAATCAGGTAATGTGAGAAAGGCTACACCTGCTAACTTTTGTTTTCCACTTGTATGGCATTTTTTTTTTTTTTCGTATAATTACCTTGGGTCTTGGGATATTTATGGCTTAGATGTGTTTCTTGGAAACAGAAAATAATTGGGTTAAGTTTTTTCATCCATTCAGTCGGTCTTTTATGTGTGGCATTCAGATCGTTTGCATTGAATGTTAGTTTTGATGTGTGGGATACTGTTCTGTACAACATGATGGATGATAACTTATTGTTCTGTTTTCCCGCTATGATTGTTTTATAAGAGCCGTGAGCTATATATACTTTCATTATTTTTACACTGGTTTGTATCTATCACATGTATAATGCACTTTCGAGCATTTTCTGTAGAGCAGGTTTTGTAGTAACAAATTCCCTTAGTGTTTGCTTTTTTGTGAAAGACTATTTCTCCATTATTTATAAAACTTAGTTTAGCAGTATAAAAAGTTCTTGTCTGGCAGTTATTATGTTTATAGAGCCTAAAGATAGGATCCCATTGTTAAATAAGAATATAAAGTTTCTCTTGAGACATCTGATATTAGTCTGATGAATTTTTCTTTGTAAGTTACTCCATGTTTTCACCTCACAATTCATAGGAGTTCCTCCTTCTTGTTGACTTGGACCATTCTGATTACTATATGCTTTAGTAATTCTCTTTTTGCAATGACTCTCCCAGGTTTTCATTGAGCTTCTTATATATGGATATCTAAGTCTCTAGCAACACAGAGAAGTTTTCTTCAATTCTTCTCTCAGATAGGCTTTCCAAGGTTTTTGCTTTTTCTCCTTTATTGTCAGGGATGTCTGTAACTCTTATATTTGGCCATTTTACATAATTTCATGTTTCTCAGGGACTTTGTTCACACCTTTATTTCTTTTTTCTTTACTTTTGACTGACTGGATTAATTCAAAAGAGTTGCTTTCAAGTTATATAAGTCTTTCTGCTTTTCAGACTAACCTACTGTTAAATGTTTCTGTCATATTTTATACTTTCTTATATAATATTTTTTATTTCCAGAAGTTATATTTGTTTTTAAATATGTCTATTTCTTTAGTAAATTTTTTATTCATTTCCTGAATTGTTTTTGTGATTTCTTTGAGCTGATTTTCCATTTTCTCTTGGATCTCACTGAGCTTTCTTATAATTTATATTTGGAATTATTTACATGTAATTTCAGTGTTTTTATTTTGGTTGAGATCCATTGCTAGAAACCTGGTGGGCTCTTTGAGGCGTGTTCTCTTACTCTAATTTTTCACACTGTCAGAGTTCTTACTCCATTCTCTCCCATATGGAGCAGTTGTCACTTCTTGATTTTGGATTCTCTTTTGTTTAGATGGGGCTTCCCTCCCCACCCCCATTCTTAAGGATGTGTTTGTAGCATATTTTTGGGTAAGGATCTTTGGCTTTGCTTCTGGGTACTTGTTGGTGGTCTAGATTCTAAATAGATACCTTGATTATTGATAGTTTTAGTGTGGTAGTTTTCTCAATTGATAGTTATTTTTAGGTTGTAGTAGTGAGATGTTGTGTGTGTGATGGAGGTCTTTGAAATCATTTCTCTTTGCCCAGCCCTGTGATCTTCTTGACAGTGTGAATCATTTCTGATGCTCAGTATAATTTCTGAGACAATAAGAGCAAGTCAGTCCCCATATGATGGAATCAGTAAATGCTGTGATGGCCTGTACAAGTTGTCCTCCCTACCAGTAGATGGCACTTGCAAGGAAGGGCCAGCTACAGTGTTTCTTATGGGACCTGTGACCAGGCCCTCAGGAGAAACACTCAAATGTCCCACGTGGTTGTGTGTGTGTGGTGGGGGTAGGGCTGAAACTTTCAGGTGAGTCCTGATTCTCCACTAGACCAAAGGTGTATGGAAGAGCCAGGCTGGGCCCTGCTGGGTTTGATAAGCTTGTGTTACAACTCCACAAATCTAGGTGCAAGAGATGACTCAGCAGAGGTCAGGTTGAAGATCCATTTCTAGGATGGTGGGAAAAAACACCACATAGGGCTGAAGCAGCCCCACCAAGACAGAAGGTCTATTTCTGGGAGGAGCCATCTAGGATTCACAAACTTGATGTCAGGAATGGGGTTTACTTTTCTCTCCCTTGTCCTGTGCCACAATTATAATAATCACATAAAAGATCACTGTATCTAACCTGTATCTAACTATATCCTTTCTGTATCTAACCACAAGCAATAACCAAACCTAGCTGAGCTCCAGATGCTGCAGGTTGTGAGCTCCCCTGACCACAATCTCATCTTGGACCAAAAGACCCACACCCCTCTCTCTCATCTTTAAAGATTAGTTCAAAAATCTCTCCTCTGTGTCCCCCAGCTCAGGAGCCTGCTGAATCTCAGAGATGCTAGGGATAGAGAAACAAAATCCATACTTACCTTTTGCATGGAACTCCAAGTCTCAGGGGTTGATTTCTGCCAAAATCTTACTCTTTCTTACTCTGCTGTGCAATGTCTTTCCATGGAATCTCTTGTAGGTTCTGGTACTTTCCACTAACAATTACATTTGAGTTATGTTTTTTATTCATCTAAATTTTCTTTCTGAGATCATCTGGCTACCAGTCTCTAGTCAGCCATCTTGCTTGCCTCCTCCAAAATATCCACTTCTAACTTTGATCTAAAGTGAAAGACATGTGACTCTTCCTTTTACTTGAACACTTAAAGGCTACTGCAGGGTTATTAATTGTCCTCATTTCAATATTGTTGTGTCTCAGGGGATAAACATGCCTGAGGTGATAGGGAGCAATGGAAAAATGACTGGTTAGTGGGGCAATCAGAACACACACATTTATTTGGTTTACTGTCTTATGTAAGTGAAGCTTGTGGTGCCCCAAAACAGTTATAATAATCACATCAAAGATCACTGATCATAAGTCACCAAATAGACATAATAATAATAATAAGGTTTGAACTACTGTGAGAATTACCAAAATGTGACACAAAAAGAGGCATGAAGTGAGAACATACTCTTGGGGCAGTGGTGCTTATAGACTTACTCAAAGCATGTTGGCACAAATAAATTATAAAATCTGTGAAGCACAATAAATCAAAATATTCCTGTACTTTGTCTTGGAACCCCTGCAATGTGTGCTACCTATAAGCTATGTGAAGGTGTAGACCTTTATTTTCCTTCTTGTCTTTCCAGTTCTTGGCTTTGTCTTGGCATAAAGTAGGTGTTAAGTTGTTGTAAACATTGAATGAATATCTTTTAAGTATAAAAAATAATATAAACATCTTAGATCCTCCTCAAAATCTGTATCTCAGACATCTCTGGAATAGTAAAAGACACATTTTATCAAACCCTAAATAAGAAGAAAGAGAAGCAAAGGTGAGGGACAGAGGTAGGTGCAGCCAAGATCAGTATAAAAGTAATGTTTACCTTAGTCAACAGTTAAGTTTTTCTCTTGTAATTATTACTGCTGGATTCCTATAAGGATAGCATACTGAGATCTAATCAAAGTAGATATAAGGCCAGAAACCCCTTTTGTTCTGGAAGTAAAAGAAATTGGTCCAGAAGTAATATGCTCCTTAATAATTAACAGTCAAATTAATATGGCTCCCTTCTCTACTCAAATTGAGCAGAATGGATTTTTTGAATTAATTACAAATAGATTAATTACACTATAGGCTATAAAACATTATGGTAAATTTAACAAATATGGCGAAGTAGGGAGATCCAGGACTCTGTTCATCTAGAAAAAACAATTAATAAACTGGGGGAAAAATATATCAGAGGTAATGTTTGCTGGACTCTGGAATTTAGTCAAAAACTTGACAATAGCCAGGGGAAGTTTAACAAAGAAGGAAGTGGCTACATTAGAGTAAGACAGCATTATGGCATTTTAAATCACCTGCCTACCACTCCCCACACTTCAGAATATCAAAAGCCAAGTAAATGGCTGCCTGAGCTTCTGGTGTGAGCTGCAAGTGCTATAGGGAGCAATACAAACCTTATTGTCAAGAAAAATTTATGGCCTTGTGCTTTAACCTGACTGTGTGGCTTACTCAAAGACTTACAGAAGGGCTAGTATTGAGTTTGCCTAACTCAGAGCATTCTTAGGGAAAGGATATTTTCTTGGGATAATTTTAGTGAAATATTTAAGAGCAAAAGTACTGATTTGTAACAGCTTATGGCAAGAGAGAACAGTCAAAACAGTCAACAGACACACCACAAAGTCCAAGAAAGACAAGGGGTAGAAAGTAAATATCTGAGAGACAGGTTTTTGAAAACATTCCCATGTACACTGGAGTACAGAAATAAAACCATATATCTATGGTCAATTTATTTTTGATAAGGGTACCAAGACAATTCAATAGGGATGAAACTATGTTTTAATGGTATAAGAACTGCATATCTGCATGCAAAAGAAGGAAATTTCACTGTAATTTATGCCATATAAAAACATTAAATCAAAATGGATCAAATACTTAATACAAGTGGTTGAAAAAGATATAGAAACAAAAATAAAAAATATTCATGACTTTTAATTTGGTAGTGGATTCTTATATATGACATGAAAGTACAAGAAATCAAGGGAAAAGGAGGTATATGAATTAGACTATACCAAAATTTAAAATTTTCATTCATCAAAAGACATTATCAAGAAGGTAGAAGAAGAAGAAGAAGAAGAAGAAGAAGAAGAAGAAGAAGAAGAAGAAGAAGAAGAGTAGTATTAGTAGGAGGAGGAGGAGGAGGAGGAGGAGGAGGAGGAGGAAGAAATCTAAAGAACTCTGAGAGGAGTTTAGGGTCCATAATAATAATAATTAAAAAAAAAACCCTCCTACAGTTCAACAGCCAAAAGACAAACAAACTGATTTTTTAAAAATAGAAAAATTCTTGAATAGGCATTTATTTACAAAAGCATAACAGGTGTTGGAGTGGTCCTAACAAAATAGTGAAATAGAAAGCTTCTTACCCTCCATTTATCCAATGATGGTCAAAAATTTGACAAAAGGCATTAATCTACGTAGCTAAAAATCTCAATGAAATTCAAGTAAGATGAACTCAAAGATATTAAAAAATTATTGTCAATGTTTCAAAACTGAAGACAAAGATAAATTCTTAGAAGTGGCAAGAGAGGGCAAGAGTCTGCCAGCAACACTCTATCTCTCACACATCAAGAGCTCAGTCTCTGGCTTCTCTGAATTTGTGGGCCCTATCTGACAATTTGGGAAAATCACACTTTGCCTTCCTGTTCAACATTAAGAATTCAGAGGATTAAAGATGGCGGCTGAGTAACAGCTTCCCTGCAACTGGGCATGGCGAGTCTGGGGAGACAAGACTCCAGACATCTCTGGCCAGTGGGATCTGCCTATGATCATTCCTTTGAGGATACAGGGAGACAGCAAGGGAATTCTGGACACCAGGAGGAGGACAAAAACAGTGGAAAACTGGCAAGTG
>CAUYPK010148475.1:0-30181 GCA_963574355.1 Loris lydekkerianus | reverse complement strand
GGATGGACTTGGGGGGGTTCTCCGTCAAGTAGATGAGCTGGTCGCTGAGCACTACATACTTGAAGGTGTGGTTCTCCGAGTCGGACACCACGATGCAGGGCTCGTAGGCGCGGACGGCATCATAGACCTCGAGCGGCAAGTGCCGCCTCAGGAAGGCGTCCAGGCGGCCGTTGGTGCGCGCGGGGAAACCGGGGCGCGCGGGGCCGGCCATGCGCCGCGCCCGCAGCTGGGCCGAGAGTCCGGCGGCGGCGTCCGCGTTCGGTCCCGCCTCCCGCCGCCGCGGTGGAACCCGCGCCACAAAGCTCGCGGCGGCCCGGAGACCCCCTCCCCGCCCGGAGCGGCCCCCCAGGCTGCGCCTCGCCTCCCAGCTCCCCAGGCTGCGCCCCGACTCCCAGCTCCCCAGGCTGCGCCCCGACTCCAGCTCCCCGGGCTGCGCCCCGCCTCCCAGCTCCCCAGGCTGCGCCCCGACTCCAGCTCCCCAGGCTGCGCCCGGACTCCCAGCTCCCCAGGCTGCGCCCTGACTCCAGCTCCCCAGGCTGCGCCCCGCCTCCCAGCTCCCCAGGCTGCGCCCCGACTCCCAGCTCCCCAGGCTGCGCCCCACCTCCCAGCTCCCCAGGCTGCGCCCCACCTCCCAGCTCCCCAGGCTGCGCCCCGCCTCCCAGCTCCCCAGGCTGCGCCCCGACTCCAGCTCCCCAGGCTGCGCCCCGACTCCCAGCTCCCCAGGCTGCGCCCTGACTTCAGGCGGTCGGCGGGGCGGGGCTCTGGTAGGATCTCGCGGAGGCGCCCTGCGGCCCGCGGAGTGGCCGGGGGACCCGGCGCCCGCCTCCCCAGCCAGCCCCGGTCCTCCCTCCCCGGCTACTGTCGACCCCGCCGTCCCATTGAGACTGGCAGGGGACGCAGCTTTAATCCGGAGAGAATCTCGCCAGGGTTGGAATTTACCGGCATGTTTTTAATAACTCGAGAACCCTATTGAGATTTTGACCGAGTATAACATTGACACAACTCTCGATTTTTTTCATGAGAGTAAACGCGGGTCTCCAACTAGTTAAAAGCTCTCGGGAAGGATTCCTAGCACAAACCGACTCGGGCACACCTTGTGTTACCGGCCCCAGGGCCATCTCTGCAGGTGGAAGGCTCCTTGGAGAGCCCTGGTCACGTCGCCGAGGCCACACAGCAGAGAAAGTGGTGCGGCGCCTTCACAGCCGGAGTCACGGGGAGGTGAACGCCCGGGGAGAACGTCCCTCCTATGTCAAACCCTAGAAAGGACATTCCCCAATGAAATTCCTGAATCAAATGCGACATTCTTTATACCATCATTTTCTTCATGTTCTACCACTCAATACTGTGTACTGTAAGCCGTTCCAGTCCTTTGCAGAAAGAGTGTGTAAATACGTTAAAACCTATAAACAGACATTGTAGACTACTCTGCTACAAAAGGCGAAGAACTATTTGAGTCTGGCTAAACCTAAGTCGGCCTTGGCTCTGAGCCTCAGTGTCAATCAGCAAAGGAGCGCCGCGCCCCCTGCTGGCCAAGCGTTACACGGCCCAGCATTTAGTTTCCTTGTACCTGACTGTGCCCCTGACCCTTCATCACTTCATACTGGCCTGCAAAGTGCACAGACCACACTATCCCTCACAAACTTTATTGATAAAGGATGCTGCGTGGTCGTTTTCTCTAAAGACCATTCCTTATCTAAACCACTCTAAGAAGAGTTTGTCCTTTCAGACCAACAGAAAGGCAAAGGCCCTTCATCTCTGCTGAATAGCCACATCTCACAAGAGACAACTGACAGTTGTCTAGTGAGGCCCAGGCAGAGGGAAAGGCCTCACTCCAGGCCGGTATTTTGTATCTCTCCGGCTTGCTGCTTCATACCCACTTCCCAGCGCTAAAAGAAACAGGATGGGGTGGACGCCCGTAGGTCAGTGGTTAGGGCACTGGCCACATGCTCTGGGGCTGGTGAGTTCAAACCCACCCTGGGCCTGCTAAACAAACAAACAATAGCCGGTCATTGTGGCAGGCACCTGTAGTCTCAGCTACCAGGGAGGCTGAGGCAAGAGAATCGCTTGAGCCCAGGAATTTTAGATTGCTTTGAGCTGTGATGTCACAGCACTCTACCAAGAGTGACATAGAGAGACTCTGTCTCAATTTAAAAAAAAAAAAAAAGAAAGAAAAAAGAAACAGGGTGGATCAAGATTAGAAAAGACAGCTTAGCTCATCTACCTGCCAAGAAGCCCATCCTGAATAAGCTTTTGATGACCAAGCTTAAGAAACATTAAGATGAAGCATATAAGGACGGGAATTTGACACAAAGGTTGACGCTTAAGGTGACCTCGCAGCACACAGACGGCAATACCATGGTTTCCAGGCTCCAATCATCTACAGTGTTGCCAACGTGTTCAGCTTGCAGGAAAGGGGTTACAGACAGAGGGAAGATCACTGGATTTGAAGTCAGGAGAACTGGATTAGAGCACTAACCCTGTGCTCACTCTCTGGGAGGCTTTTAGAAAGGCACTTAACCTTTCTGAACCTCTCTTACCCTGTCTCCCTCAAAGAGTTGGTGTGAAGATCAAATGCTACGAATACGCGCTCTGTGAGCACCACAGACCCATGAGGGATTCATGCTCACTTACCTTTGGGTAAGCTTTCCCTGGATAGTTAACCCAGAAGCACCTGACATATGTGCTTACTCCTCATCTTCCAAATCCATCCAGACTCAAAGGCATTTTGTACAGATCCTGTACAATCAAGAACTTAAGAAATGTTTCTTTTCTTTTTTTTGAGACACAGTTTCAAGCTGTCACCCTGGGTAGAGTGCTGTGGTGGTGTCACAGCTCACAGCAACCTCAAACTCTTAGGCTGAAGCTATTCTCTTGCCTCAACCTCCCAAGTAGCTGGGACCACAGGCACCTACCACAACACCTGGCTATTTTTTGTTGTTGTTGCAGTGGTCATTGTTGTTTTAGCTGGCCCAGGCTGGGTTTGAACCCGCCAGCCAGGGTGTATGTGGCCGTCGCCCCACCCACTGAGCAATGGACACTGCCCAATAATTGCTTCTTGATACAACTACCAAAAGGAATGGAACACTGCTGAGCTGGAATTAATCCACAAAGATACTCTCCATGACTTTCGTCAGAATACAGTGGTCTTAGGTCCAAGGAGGGTCAATTCAGCTAATTTGAAAGGACAGTAGTTATGAACTTCGACCTGTAGTGTCAGGTGACCTGGGTTTAGATTCCAGCTCTCCCTTTCAGTGGTTGAAGGATCTTGGGGGGAAAAAAAAAAAAAAAAAAATTACTCTGTGCCTCAGTTTCCCCATCTGTGAAATGAGGACAATAATGCCAACCCTGAAGGTTTTTATGAGGATTAACAAACCTTCAAGAGTAGTTATAACAAGTACCTGGAACAGAGAAGACATGATAAAGTGTTTAAAGAACAAGTTCAACAAGTCTATGATTTCCTGACACATGCACCATTGTTCTGCTCCCCAGATACAAAGTCATACTTAATTCCTAACTGGATTCAAGTGTAACCTTTTTTTTTTTTTGGTAGTGAGACTCTGTCTCACTTTACCGCCCTTGGTAGAGTGCCATGATGTCACAGGAGTCACAGCAACCTCCAGCTCTTGGGCTTACCCGATTCTCTTGCCTCAGCCTCCCGAGCAGCTGGGACCACAGGTGCCCGCCACAACGCCCAGCTATTTTTTGGTTGCAGTTTGGCCAGGGCTGGGTTTGAAAGCACTATCCTCGGTAAATGGGGCTGGCGCCCCACTCACTGAGCCACAGGCACCGCCCTCAAGTGTAACCTTTTAAGCTTTAGCTTAAGACTCAAGGAAAGAATCTAATCTACATACAAACACACACACAAAACCCCAGCATTTTACTTTTTTAAAATCACATTGTTCGTGAAGTAGTGTGGGCTATGCCATGAGAACCCTGTAGGGATTCCAAGCTATTAGTACCGTTCATTTCTTTGTGGATCCCAAGTGTTCCATCCCCCCAATTAAAGACAAATAACACATGTAAAAAGATACTTGGAATATATGATATTGAAGACATGATAAAGTGTTTAAATATATGATATCTAAATAAAATCCGAATTTTTGGCTCGGCGCCTGTAGCACAGTGGTTATGGTGACAGCCACATACACCGAGGCTGGTAAGTTTGAACCCAGCCAGGTAAGCAACAATGACAACTGCAACAGAAAAATGGCTGGGCATTGTGGCAGGTGCCTGTAGTCCCAGCTACTTGTGAGGCTGAGGCAAGAGAATCGCTTAAGCCCCAGAGTTTGAGGTTGCTGCGAGCTGTGACACCACAGCACTTCACCAAGGGAGACATAATGAGACTCTGTCTTAAAAAAAAAAAAAAAATGGTTTGGCTCAGTGCCCATAGCACAGTGGTTATGGCATGGGCCACATGCACTAAGGCTGGCAGATTCAAACCCAGCCCTGGCCAGCTGAACAATAACAAATGCAACAACAAAAAAACACAGCTGGGCATTGTGGTGGGCACCTGTAGTCCCAGCTGCTTGGGAGGCTGAAGCAAGAGAATTACTTGATCCCAGGAGTTTGAGGTTGCTGTGAGCTGTGACACTACAGCACTCTACAGAGGGTGACATCCTGAGGCTCTGTCTCGATAAAAATAAATAAAATAAAATGAATTTTCTTTTTGAGATGGGGACTCACTGTGTTGCACAGGCCAGAGTGCAGTGGTGTCATCAGGGCTCACTGCAGCCGCAGCAATCCTAGGCTCACACTGTCCTCCTGCTGAGATTGCAGGCATGAGCTGTCGTGCGCAGCCAGAATCTGAATTTTTAGAGGATTTCAATTTAGAAATCTCTCAGTGCTTCTACTGAGTATGAATGGATACTGAACGTTTAAATATCTACAACAATTATGAATCACCTGACCTACAAAGGGACCATGTCATTATAATAAAGACCATGCAAATGCCATGGATTTTTTTTTTTCTTTTAGAGACAGAGTCTTAAGCTGTCGCCCTGGGTAGAGTGCTATACCGTCATAGCTCACAGCAACCTCCAACTGTTGGTTTAAGCAATCCTCTCACCTCAGTTTTTCTATTTTTTTGTAGAGCTGGGGTCTCTCTCTTGCTCAGGCTAGTCTCAAACCTGTGAGCTTAGGTTAGGCAATCCACCCACCTCAGCTTCCCACAGTGCTAGGACTACAGGTGGGAGCCACCCTTTTCGGTCATGACATGGATTTTTTAAACGTTGGATTTTAGTGAATAATGCTCTGAGGCTCTAATGCAGCTCTCTCAGGCTCCCTGTTACATACATACTTCCTCTACAAGAAATCACTAACTGAACAGGACCAGTTAGAGCATACCTGAGCTATTTTCCAACTTCTTTCTGTCATCAACTGCATTGTGAATGACCTTTTGGTGACAATGGCTTTGGGTTTAACAAACATTGAGATGAAGCACATGAAGAAAATAATTTGATACAGAATTTTGTGTTTATCAGTTTGCAATTATATTATATTTGGTTCAAGTCAATACATTTCACAAACATCTGCTGAAAAATTATTGCCCACAAACAGGATATTCTCAGTCTTAAAAAATTGTCTAGGGCAGCGCCTGTAGCTCAGTGAGTAGGGCACTGGCCCCAAATGCCAAGGGTAGCGGGTTCAAACCCAGCCCCGGCCAAACTGCAACAAAAAAATAGCCGGGCATTGTGGTGGGTGCCTGTAGTCCCAGCTACTCGGGAGGCTGAGGCAAGAGAATTGCTTAAGCCCAGGAGCTGGAGGTTGCTGTGAGCTGTGTGATGCCACGACACTCTACCAAGGGCCATAAAGTGAAACTCTGTCTCTATTAAAAAAAAAAAAAAGTTTGAGGACGCCTGGAATAGACAGATGTAGCAACGTTATGCTAAAATAGAACCGAGTCACTTGGCTCGGTGCCCGTAGCCCAGTGGTTATAATGCCAGCCACATACACCGAGGCTGGCAGGTTCAAACCCGGCCTGGGGCAACTAAACAACAATGACAACTGTAACAAAAAATAGCCAGGAATTGTGGTAGGCTCTTGTAATTCCGTCTACTTGGGAGGCTGAGGCAAGAGAATCGCTTAAGCCCAAGAGTTGGAGGTTGCTGTGAGCTTTGATGTTACATCACTCTACAGAAGACAACATAGTGAGACTCTGTCTCAAAAAAAAAAAAAAAAAAAAAGACCTGGGTCACTGAACACAAAGGAGACAGAAGTGACCCTGATGACATTGACTTATGTTGAGAGACTCAACATATCAGGAGAAATAGCTACATCAGGAGGAAAATAGATTTTGTGGGGAAGATCACAACTTTGGAGGCCAGGCACAGTGGCTCATACTTGTAATCCCAGCACTCTGGGAGGCTGAGGTGAGCGATCACTGGAGCTCATAAGTTCAAGACCAGCCTGAGCAAGAGTAAGATGTGGTCTCTACTAAAAAGAAAATCTGAGGCAAGAGGATCGCTTGAGCCCAGGACTTTGAGGTTTTGTGAGCTATGACGCCACAGCACTCTACCCAGGATGATAGAGTGAGACGCCGTCTCAAAAAAACAAAAAAAAAAAAGCCCACAAAGATCACAATTCTGGTTCTGGACATCATCTTTGTCAGTCAGGGCTGCTCTAATAAATCGCCATAAACTGAGTGCCTTAAACAATACTTATTTCTCACAGTTCTAGAGTCTCGAAGTCTAAGATCAAAGTGTTGGCAGATCCCAGGTCATGTGAGGGCCTACTGGAGGCAGACCAGATTGGCTGTCTTTTTGTATCCCTACCCAGCAGAGGAGAGCTACCTAGCTTTATGGCTCTTCTGACAAAGGCGTTAATCTTGGCCCAGTGAGGTGGCTCAGCCTGTAATCTCAGCACATTGAGCACAGCTGAGGCAGGTGGATCACCTGAGCTCAGGAGTTGGAGACCAGCCTGAGCAAGAGCAAGACCCCATCTCTACTAAAACTAGAAAAGCTAGCCAGGTGTTGTGGCAGGTGCCTGCAGTCCAGGCCCAGCTACGCAGGAGGCTGAGGCAAGAGGATCACCTGAGCCCACTAGTTTGAAGTTGTAGTGACCTATGACACCATTGCACTCCAGCCTGGGGCAACAGAGTGAGACTCAGTCTCAGAAAAAAAACAAAAACAAAAACAGGCATTAATCTCCTTCATGAAAGCTCCATACTTTTGATCTAATCACCCAGGGCCCAACCTCCAAATACCATTGCATTTGGTTAGTATTTCAATCTATGAATTTGAGGGGAGATACAAACATGTCTCCATCACAGATAATGTTTGAGTTGAGGTGCTGGTGAGTCATGTAGGGATACAGAATATTACAACCAGAAGTATATAACTGAAGGTCATCTTCATAGAATCCAGGGTTGAAACCACAGAAACAGATAATTACTGAAGGAGCCAGAGTAAGCGAGAGAAGAGCAGACAGCTAAGAGCACAACCCTGGGGAAGGCACGTCAAGGAAGCGGAGGTGAAGCTGTAGTGAAGAAGAGCCAGGGGAAGAGTCAGAAAGATTGAATTGCACATTCTCTGGGGTGAGGCCCAGTGAGATGGCTCATGCCTGTAATCTTAGCACTTTAGGAAACCGAGGTAGGAGGATTGCTTGAGGCCAGAAGTTCAAGACCAGCTTGGACAACATAGCAAGAATCTGTCTGTATAAAAAATAGAAAAAAATAGCTGGGCACGGTTGATAGTGTGTGCCATAGTCCTACTTACTTGGGAGGATGAGCAGAATTACATGTGCCTGGGAGTTTGGGGTTGCAGTGAGCTATCATGATACCACCGCACTCTGTCTAGCCTGGGCAACTGAACATGACCTTGTCTCAAAAAAATAATAATAATAATAAGGAATAGTTCAGCGTCTGTGGCTCAGTGGGTAGGGCGCCGGCCCCATATACCAAGGGTGGTGGGTTCAAACCCGGCCCTGGCCAAAAATTGCAACAAAAAAATAGCCGGGCATTGTGGCAGGCACCTGTAGTCCCAGCTACTTGGGAGGCTGAGGCAAGAGAATCGCCTGAGTCCAGGGGTTGGAGGTTGCTGTGAGCTGTGATGCCACGGCACTCTACCAAGGGCCATAAAGTGAGACTCTGTATCTAAAAAAAAAAAAAAAAAAAAAAAAAAGGAATAATATAGAATCAGAAGTCAAAAGAGAATTTCAAGGAAGGAATTAACAAAAGTCAAAAGAAATGACTAAATGAATAAAAATGGTCACAGGATTGGATAATTTGTAGGAATTTTACTCAAGTGATTTGAAAGTAAATGACAGATTACGAACTGTGAAAAAAGTAAGTAAGCCAGACAACAAATACAGTTTACAGGGACCAGAAATCTCAAATCAAGAAAGTGTTCTACCTTATCATTGGCCAGCTACATATAACAACTTAGGATGCATTACTTAAGATAGATCTACCTTGATTTCCTCATCTGTAAAATTTTACATGGTAATAATGATGATATCTACTCTATGGCTACAAAGTTAGAGGAACAAACTGAAAAAGATTCAGGAAGGCACACTGTAAAACATAATGAGATATACACATAAATGTTACCTCATCATTCTTTCTAGTACTAGCAATTCTAGTACTAGAAACAGCCGGGCATGGTGGCTGGTACTTATAGTCCCAGCTACACAGGAGTTGGGAGGCTGAGGCAGGATGATCACTTGAGCCCAGGAATTTGAGATTGCTGTAAGCTATGATGATACAGCACTCTACTGGGGCAAAAAAGTGAGACTCTGTCTCAAAAAAGAAAAACAAAAATAAAGACAGAAAGAAAAGGGAGATATGGGGCAGGAACAAATTAAGTTTTGTTGTCATAATGTTGTGGGAAGATGAGGCCCAATGGAGAGAACAAACACCCAAATAGCATTTTTAAGAGGAAAAAAAGCATCATTCAACCCGCGGAGCTATGGCAAATCTAAAAATCTCAAAAATGGCCATGGTCCCCAACTGGTTTGGTCAAAAAGTACTTTTTATACCCAGTCAAAAGTTCCAACCCACAGGTACCTTTCTCATGGGTCAGTTTGAATCAAGTGGAGAAGCTGTTCCAGTTGCCACAGAAGCAGAAATCTCCAGGTCCCAGGAAGTTAAATTTCTACAGATTCCTAAGAGCTGAGTCAGCCTGGGGAGGACCCTGCAGGTGTATCCTGTGGTCTCTTGAGAAGACCTTTGGTCTCTTAGACCTCACCCTTCCTGGCTGTCCTCTCTCAATAAGCCAGGGATCTCATGAGCTGACGTACAGCTCTAGTCCTACAGCACCATCAAGCTCAGTGGACCTTCATTTGAGAGATGGACCAGGAGCACAGACGAGGCAGGCCTGAATGCCTGCTCTTTCTGTTTTTTATTTATTTTTCTTTTGTATTTCAGTGGATACATATGAACCTCAGCTGCATACTTCAGTTTGTCAATCTATAAAATGAGAGCAATAGTATGTACCTTCATAGAGTTTTGGGGAAAAGTAAGGTATAAATGTGGAAAATTGCGCCTGCCACATAATAAATGCTCAAAAACGTTGGCAATTAATACATAAAAGCATTGTCATATGCAAGCATGCATGTCTTACGTTAGGATGATAGAGTTATTTGTCAACATTTTGATAACTACCATTTTATGTTAGCCTGAGATGACAAACCACCCATCCCTTCAAGGACTGAGGAGCCAAAATAAGAAATGGTCAAATCTCTTTCTTTGTGTATTTATTTATTTACTTACTTATTTGTCTTACTCTTATTGCCCTTTCCCAGGTGCAGTAACGTGGTCACAGCTCATCACAACCTCTAACTCCTGGGCAGGAGATGATCCTCCCTGTTGGGGACCAGCCCCGCACCAGGATCGTGGGATACCAGTTAAAGTGGAATTGACCAAATGGGGAAAAAGAAGACTTAAGAGAGCTTGAACCCTGTGGCTCAAGCGACTAAGGCACCAGCCACATACACCTGAGGTGGCGGGTTCGAATCCAGCCCGGGCCTGCCAAACAACAATGACGGCTGCAACCAAAAAAATAGCCAGGCATTGTGGTAGGCGCCTGTAGTCCCAGCTACTTGGGAGGCAGAGGCAGGAGAATCGCCTGAGCCTAGGAATTGGAGGTTGCTGTGAGCTGTAATGCCACGGCACTCCACCCAGGGTGACAGCTTGAGGCTCTGTCTCAAACAAACAAACAAAAAAGACCTAAGACATAAAGAGAAAGTTTACAGGTGGGTCTAGGGGCCCTCTGTTAGACACAATTGAGTCTGCTTTGCCCACCCTGCTCTTACTGAGTTCTCTCAATGTCAATTGTAGATGGGAGCTCTATGAGCTAATGGAGAACTGAGCAAAGATCCCTCTGGGGGCTATTTGTGTCACGTGTGAGTGACTGTATGAATACATATGTTTTCTTCCATTATCTCTGCCTCCTTAATTGATAGTTTACTATACTTAGCCCATCATTCTGGAGTAACAAAGAACATGAACTTAAGGCAAAAAGTATGTGCCCACATCTGCTCAGTTGGCCTTGCTCTTCAGGGGTCCAGAGGGGCTGGTAGACCCCTTGTTCTCCTGTGGGGCAAACCGGCTGATGCTAATGTCCACATTGAAGTTGGGAGAAAGAAGTCCTTCCTCTCATCTCTGTCCTAGGGTCTTCCCTCTGCTTGTGTGGGTTTTGGCTGCACACACTGTTCCCAGTGACTTTTGTAACACCCACCTCTTTACCAGGGTTTCCAAGTTCCAGAGCTGCGCCTTACCACCCCCAATCAATTACCTGGCCGGCCTGCACTGTTCCACATGCACACACGGCCATTTAACCTGTAAGCAGGTAAGTTGCAATCACTGTTTCGTTCCTCAAACTTGTTTTCTGCAAGAATTGCACAGACTTGGTATTGGTCAGCACAACTACTTTCATTAAAAACCAATTAAAATATTTAAGCTAAGCTGCTGTTTCTTTTCTCAGTTAAACTCCTAAGCTCTATTTTGTTGTTGGATGTTTTTCTCTCGGGGGGTTCAGGGTCCCCAATCTCTAATTTCCCCCCAGTCCCCACCTCAGCCTCCCTACTAGCTAGGACTACAGGCATGTGCCACCAAGACCAGGTAATTTAAAGAAATTTTTATTGTAGAGACAGGGATGACCAAATTTAATATCCCTCTCAGGGCATTTCAGTTGGATTCCACCAAATGCTTCCTTATTTGTTCTGAAACCATACAAAATTAAGAAATTTTGATAATCCTAGGTATTTGGAATACCATGAAGAGCCAATGTTAGCAGATTAATTGTAGATAAGCTTTGCATGACACTTAACATGGAATCCCACAAAATACTTATAAATGAAACCAGGAAGTGAAGACAGTTAAAATAGATTGAATTGTCACATTCCATGGTGAGGAAGTAAAATATACTGATCATGGAGACTGTGGACCAAGATTAGTACTGGGCCTTCCTGGTCCATAGCTGACCATCACAGCTAATGTAAAAATTCATGTGATCATTTATTGAGTTGTACAGGCTGGCATTGCGCTGGACTCTAGGAATACACTGGGATAGAAAGGACAGAAATCCTACCCTGACAGTTTAAACAAGTGAACTGGAAAAAGCTGATGCAAAGGTAATTCAAGATATTTTATATATGAAATGCCTAATGCACTGCCTTCCCCACGGTGGTCAGTAAATAAATGTTGCTGTTGAATTGTTACATTAGTTTTATTCTCCTCTCTTCCCATTCCTTATACACCCCCAAGTTTTTGTTAGTTCTTCACTGTTGTCTTGGTGACTGCAACCTAGGCTGTATTCAGTTCAATAATGAAACATACTTTACAGATGCAAACAATGTAACCTAGTCCCATATAGCCACCTATTAATTCGAAATAAAAATAAAATGTTTTAAAAAACGTTTTAAAAAACGAAACAAAAACCTGGCTTGGCACCTGTAGCACAGTGGTTATGGCACTAGCCACATGCACCGAGGTTGGTGGGTTTGAACCCAGCGTGGGCCTGCTAAACAACAACGACAGCTGCAACAAAAAATAGCCAGGCGTTGTGGTGGGTGCCTGTAGTCCCAGCTACTTGGGAGGCTGAGGCAAGAGAATCACTTGAGCCCAAGAGTTTGAGGTTGCTGTGAGCTGTGATGCCACCGCACTCTACCCAGGGTGACATAGTGAGACTGTCTCAAAATAAATATATATATATATGAAAAATAAAAATGAAACAAATATTGAGCACTCGTGTGTCACTCCTCACAAAAACCTTTTAGGGCTGGTACTATTACTATTCCCATTTTACGGATGAATAAACCCAAGTACCAATAGACTACAGGCAGGGGCCTGCCTGGACTGGATGCAGAGTCAGCTAACACATCTGTCACCGGATAAACGCAGGGACATTAGCATCCAAAGAATCTATGAGCAGGATTTGCTAAGAATGGTCTCCTTTTTCAGGGACAAAATAGTATGTCCAGGAGACTTTACCTCTTTCATGTTTACATGGATGGAGCTGGAACATATTCTTAGTAAAGTATCTCAAGAATGGAAGAAAAAGTACCCAATGTACTCAGCCCTACTATGAAACTAATTTAAGGCTTCCACATGAAAGTTATAACCCAGTTACAACCTAATTATAGGGGGAAGGGGGAAAGGGAGAGGAGGGAGGGGGAGGGGGGCAGAGGTAGGGTGATTGGTGGGATTACACCTGTGGTGCATCTTACAAGGGTACATGTGAAATTTAGTAAATGTGGAATGTAAATGTCTTAGCACAGTAACAAAGAAAATGCCAGGAAGGCTATGTTAACCAGTGCGATGAAAATGTGTCAAACGGTCTATGAAACTAGTGTACGGCGCCCCATGATCACATTAATGTACACAGCTATGATTTAATAAAAATAAAAAAAAAAACCAAAGTGAACGTGTTTAACCCCCCAGCTCTCATCAGACTCGCTCGCCTGGACTCGAGACACGCAGGAGCACAGAAGAGCAATTTTTTTTTGAGCCACGTGGTCCTGCTCTCGGGAACTCGGTAGTCTGACCCATTCCTTGACAACGCCTTTGAGGAGCGCGCATGGCTATCCCAACGCCGCGGCAGGGACCGGGTGCCGATGCGACCCCGGGGACAGGGGCCGCGGACGGACCCCGGGCCGCCCCTTTCCCAGCTTGCACCACGGGCCGCGCGACCACGCCTTCCGGCGAGCGGCAGGGGACGCGCGTGCGCACGGCGCCGGAAGCGCCGCCTGCCCGTTGCATGCTGGGAGTGGTAGGCCCGGGCCCCAGCCCGCGGGCTGCCGTCCGCCCTCTCCGTGAGGCTGCTGGCGCCCGGCCGCGCGGCACCGACGCGGGGAGCGCGCCTCGCGCTGACTCAGCGGCGGCATTAGCCGGCCCTAGCGCTCTTTCCCTTCCTGGGGCGCTGACTCCGCCCGCCTGCTCGGTAGCCTACCCGCCCGGCGCCACGCAGGAGAAGGTGCCAGGGGACGCAGAGCAGCGGGAGGCGCGCGGCCCCGGCCCCTCCATCTCCTGCGTGGGCGCTGCGGCCGCGGCAGAGGACTACAGCGAGGAGGACCCTCGGGAGTGCAGGCGGGCAGGCGGCATGGAGCGATAGGAAGGTGACTTGGGGCTCGGCCCGCACGAGGCTGCGGGGAAGTCGGCGCGGGCGGTTCTGGCCGGGGGAGCCCGGGTGTGAAGAGGGTGCGGGCGGGGGCTGCATGGCGCTGCGCCCTGGCCGGGCTGGGCGGGGGTGGCTCGGAGCGTGTCCCGAGTGCGTGGCCCCCGCTTGCCGGGGGTTTCGTCATCCGGATCGTCACGAGGCTTCCTTTTGGGGAGGGATCCGGGAAAGGCCGGGGGGAGGCCGGCGCAGGGGTCGGCTCGCCTGCGGCCCCCGGCGCGTCTGCGGAGGTTGCGGCGCGTTCCAGCAACTCCAACCGTAGAGCGCGCGCTGCGTTCGCCCTCCAGCCGGGACAGAGAGGGAGCAGGAGAGCTATTTCTGGGGAGGGGGGGAGTACGTGGCCCACAGGACGCTCCCTCGCTTCTCTAACCTTCCTACCAGTCCTGCAGGAGTGGCGAAGCGTGATGTTTCCCTGCAACCAGAAAAACGAGTACTTTTTGAAAGCGTTAATAATTAGTTTTTATTGGGAGGGAAGTTACGTTTTATTAAAGCGACTTGTCAGCCTAGTGTTAAAAGGCTGGAAAGATTAGGTCCTAGGCTGAGAAACTTTTTCGCTGATATGGAGGAATTTTTCTAAATTGTTTGATTATTGATTTAATGGCTATCCAGCAAAAGTCAAGGCTTAATATTTTAAGTACGTTGCTCACTTTCCCTCAGAACCTCTGCAAGATGCGTAATTGACATGTGTACCGTATTGTAACAAGTGTTAAAATAGTACGTGTGCATGCACAGCCTTTTCTTGGGAAAGCTGTCCCTTTTTAGTAGGGGTGTAACTTTTTGTTTGGACACATGGAGGTAATGTACCGTGTTGCATTACACATTGACCGTCCTAGTGCCTTTTCCGTGGGGATTACTTCTGTAATGACAACTGTAACTAGTTTAATGTTTCCTTGTGTTGCTTATTGGCCATGTTTTTTCTCGGGAGCACTTTATCTTTCTCTTGATAAGATCAAAGTGACTTGACCAAGCTTAAATAATAATTTTCCCTATAGCTGTGGCCATTTCCACAAAGCTTTTTTTTTTGAGACTCATTATGTTGCCCTCGCTAGAGTGCCCTGGTGTCACACAGCTTACAGCAACCTCAAACTCTTGGGCTTAAGAGATTCTCTTGCCTCAGCCTCCCAAGTAGCTGGGAGTACAGGGCATCTGCCACAATGCCCTTCAATTTTTTGTTGCAGTTGTCGTTTTTGTTTGGCAGGCCCTGGCTGGATTTGAACCCCCACCCTTGGTGCATGTGGCTGGCGCCATAACCATTGTGCTAAGTGTGCCAAACCTCCAGAAAGCTTTTATAGGACCTCTAGAAAGCTTTTATAGGACTTCTCAATCTGGCATTCAAAGGAACTCTGAAATTGTCTTTTTTCTCTGTAGGCATTTTCAGGGAACCGTCATCACATTTTCCTATTATTTTTGGCTGAGTGACGGGGGAAACAGTACCCGTTTTGTGTTTTCCCATCTGTTTGAAGTGGTCATCCACTAGTATGATGCAAGAATGCTCCAAGTAGCTCCCATCCCCATTGGGATGGGAAAAGCATGGCCAATAAGCAACCCAAGGAAACATAAAACTAGTTAGAGTTGTCAGTACAGAAGTAATCCCCATGGGGAAGGCACTTGAAGCTACCTCTTTAACTATATGAATAACCGTTTGAAGGCCCACTGTGTGCCTTTCCTCACTGAAGACTTTACAGCATTTTGAGACAGATAGTCTTTTTCCCATTTCAGAGGAAGGGCTCTATCTCAGGTTTTGTAATGTGTCTGCCTGGCCTCAGTTACAAAATGACAGTATTAGGATACAAACTCAGGTCTTTCCAAATCCAAAAACTACTATATTCTAGGAATATAAGGTATTCAAAACAGTCCTTACCCTTTAAGGTTAATGGGAGAAAAGTGGTAAGCTGGCCTTTAGGGAATAGCAGTGTGGAGGAGGGAGCATCTAATCCAATTTGGGAGGGTTAGAAAATAGTCAGAAGAAGTGTTCCTGCAAAAGATCACCTCTGAATTAAATTTCAGAGGACAAGCAGGGGTTAGCCTAGTAAACAAGAAAAAAGAGCAGTGTGTGCAAGGGTGAAAGGCAGGGTACTACTACAGGACTGCCTTGGGGTTTGGGGTCCTTGCCTTGCTGAGGTGGGGTGCAGAATGGAGAGGAGTAGATTTGGGGGCAGTGGGGAGTTCGCTGCTTTATTTGCAGATATGGTAAGACCAGCAAAAGAGACTCAGCTTTCTTCTCCGAGGCTCTCAGCCCATACTGCGATTTAGCATTTCATGTCCAGCAGGCCCAGGGAAAGGCAGAAAGCACATGATGCTACAAGTCCCACAACCTGGGTCTGCTAGGCTTGGCCCTGCATCCCCTGCCCAGTTAGTCTTTTGACCTCTTTAGGTTCCCTTTGTTTATGATAAAAAAAATACCATAGCCTTTTAATGGGAGTAGTAAGACCTGGTCTCCCTACTCTATAGGCTTGAGCCTGAGTTGGAGGTTTCTGTGAGCTATGACGCCACAGCCGTCTACCCAGGGTGACAGCTTGTGACTCTGTCTCAAAAAACATAAATAAATACAATAAAATTTAAAAAATTAAACAGTGAGATGGGCGGTGCCTTTGGCTCAGTGAGTAGGGCGCCAGCCCCATATACCAAGAGTGGCAGGTTCGAACCCAGGCCCCACCAAACTGCTACAATAACAAAAAAAATAGTCAGGCGTTGTGGCAGGCGCCTGTGGTCCCAGCTAACTTGGGAGGCTGAGGCAAGAGAATCGCCTAAGCCCAAGAGCTGGAGGTTGCCATGAGCTGTGATGCTATGGCACTACCAAGGGCGACAAAGTGAGGCTCTTGTCTCTAAAAAAAAAAAATTAAACAGACTTTTTCTCAATAAATAAAGAAATCTGAACTAAAAGACTTAGTGAACAGTGGCTCACTCCTGTAATCCTAGCTCTCTGGGAGCTAGGAGGCCCAGTTGGGTAGATCGCCTGAGCTCACAGGTTCATGAACTGACTGAGCCAGAGGGAGACCTCCTCTCTAAAAAATAAAATATAAATGTTATTTTCATGCCATATCGAGTTTGCTCCATGTTTGCTTAAATAAATACACATTCTGTCAAAAACTAGGCTGCCTTTTGGGTGCTAATCATGTTCTTTTTTGAGATTGTCAGAGCCTACATTGTGAAGAAGTGGTGTACTTTGCAGAGATTTAAGAAAGTTCTTAAGTGAGAGTAGTCAGTATTAAATCATTTGTGATTTTTGTATATACTATTACATTAAAAAAACACATTTCTAGAAACCCAAGAGAGATCTGTAAAAGATAAAACTGGTCCATTGTTTAAAAGCTAAATGACTGGTTTTTTATTCTATTCCTTCCTCTTTGATTTGACTTCTCTTGCAGTACTTTATAAATACTCCAATAAAGATATTCAAGTCTGAGGTCAGCGGTTCTAAATTTTTTTTTTTAAGTTGTGATCTTGGTGTCTGGCTGGAAGTCGGCAAAATTTCATAGTTGTTACAAGGAGATAATCTGGATTCCTCAATTTTTTACTTAATGTGGTTGCACAATTGCACTTTAAAGTATTGAAGGTAATGTATAAAACACTGCATAAATTAGATGCAGCTACTGTTTAAAGTAGAAAATAAATAACGTTGTGTACTTTATTGACAATCCTGAAGAAGAAAGTTTGAGAACTTAACCTACACTTTTTCAGATTTTTGGAAATTGACACATTAGTTGGATTCTTGGCAGGGTTCATTCTTCTGACACTTAAGTTCCTGTATTGTAGTTTGGGTAAGTGTCAAAAGAAACTTTTGACATACTTAAGTTTCTTTGCATAATTTTATCCACTTGTTATGGTATTCTGTACAACATCTGTTCATCAAGTATTGTTTTCTTTCAACTTTATTTTTTGTGTGCAGATGTTTGTGGATTCTTCTGTGGGATCAGAGGGCACGCCTATTATAACTGGAAAACTCCAAGTATAGCAGTGAGGATGGATGAACAGGCTCTTTTAGGGCTAAATCCAAATGCTGATTCAGATTTTAGACAAAGGGTAAGTTGGTCTGACTAATCATTTTTTGAAGCATGTTACCAGAGATCCACTTTAAAGGATTTGAATTAAAACTGATGATAAAAGTCTACTTTGGGTAGAAATGGATAGAGGTGAAGTTGAGTTATTTAAATATATTCTGAATATAGAAATAGGGAGTGTGATAGTATCATGATTTACTTTGTGTTTAGTTGGCTGAACAAAAATATCAAACTCATGTGGTTCAAGTCAGGTCTTCATGCAACATCAGTCCTTATTTCTAATTATTTAGAAGTTATGGCTCCGCGCCCGTAGCTCAGTGAGTAGGGCGCCTGTCACATATACTGAAGCTGGCGGGATTAAGCCCAACTGGGGCGTGTTAAACAACAATGACAGCTGCAACCAAAAAATAGCCAGAAGTTGTGGCAGGCACCTGTAGTCCCAGCTATTTGGGAGGCTGAGGCAAGAGAATTGCTTTAACCCAAAGAGTTTAAGGTTGCTGTGAGCTGTGATACCATAGCACTCTACTGAGGGTGGCATAGTGAGACTCTGTCTCAAAAAAAATACATAAAATAGGGCGGCGCCTGTGGCTTAAGGAGTAGGGTGATGGCCCCATATACCGGAGGTGGTGGGTTCAAACCTGGCCTAGGCCAAAAACTGCAAAAAAATTTAAAAAAAAAAAAAAATATATATATATATATATATATAAACAAAAGTTATAATGCAGGGCCGTGCCCGTAGCCCAGTGGGTAGGGCGCTGACTGAGGCTGGCGGGTTTGAACCCTGCCTAGGCCTGCTAAACAACAATGACAACGGCAACAAAAAAAATAGCTGGGCATTGTGGCGGGCCCCTATAGTCCTACCTACTTGGGAGGCTGAGGCAAGAGAATCATGTAAACCCAAGAGTGTGAGGCTGCTGTGAGCTGTGATGCCATGGCACTCTACCCAGGGTGACAGCTTGAGTCTCTGCCCTGCCCCTCCCGCCCCCCCAGCCCCCGTCCCCAAAAAGTTATAATGCAAAGGGTCGTTCAAGGGACTTTCCATAGTAGTGGACATGCTTGGCTTGATCTGTGCAAGTCCCTTGTGTTGCCTTGTTATTTAGTCAGGCTGACATAAATAAGCAGTTATGATATGCCCTGTCTTAAGTTACATAAAATACATGGCAGAGAGTCCGTTAACAGGTGCAGGGATATAGCTGGGTGAATGTAAACAATGTAGCCTATAGCTATAATCATGCTTACAGCTGAAGAGCAGAAGAAGAATCTGAAGCATATTTTGAACTATAGGGTAAGTGGAAGGAGAGAGCTGGGGTTTTTTTTGCAGTTTTTGGCCAGGGCTGGGTTTGAACCTGCCACCTCCGGCATAGGGGGCCGGTGCCCTACTCCTTTGAGTCATAGGCGCCGCCCCATATTACATTTTATAAATGAGCTAAATGAGGTTAACAGTTCCACTAAATTTTACAGCAGTTTTCTGCTTTGAAGGAGATCTTTTTTAAAGTAGTTTAAAAAAAAATCCCAGGTAGCTTCTTAACATAGTATCTTGTGCAGGTCTCTGCTGTTATTTAAGTAACCCTCCAGAGATTGGAAAATAATAGTTGCGATGCAGTCATCTGGCTAATTACAAGTTAGGACATCAAAAGACATTTATAGTCAATGTCTTCCCTGTGTAAACAGGTATCTTTTTTTCCTTGAGATTTAAACTACTTGCTTTTAAACATAGTTGAAACATCAGAGATCTTTATTTATTTATTTAGTATTATTATTATTATTATTATTTTTTGAGACAGCATCTTCCCCTGTCCACCCACCCCTGGATAGACTGCTTTGGTGTGGTTCTAGCTCACTGTAGCCTCAAGCTTCTGGCCGCCAGTGATCTTCCTGCTTAGTTCTCACAAATTGCTGGGATTGAATGTGTGAACCACCCCGCTTGGCTGTGTGTTGTAGATCTGTGCCTGTAGTCTAGCTTGGTATTGCATGCTTGTTATCCTAAAGCCTTGACTTTTTAGTTACTAGGTGACCTTTCCCATTATTTATGTGCCTTTTTGAAATCTTTTGTTCTGTAATTATTAAATTCCAGCATCTGACATACTTTTTTAAATGTGCCATGATTTTCTTTTTCAACAAAGTAAAACCAATTCATTATTAGTAGTTTTAGTACAGAAGTTATGCTTTTTGTCAATCAAAAATTTGTTTTTAGGCCTGGCCCGATGGCTCACACCTGTAATCCTAGCACTCTGGAAGGCCAAGGTGGGTAGATTGCTTTAGCTCATGAGTTCAAGACCAGCCTGAGCAAAAGCGAGACCCTGTCTCTACAAAAAGTAGAAAAACTGAGGCAAGAGGATCACTTGAGCCTGAGCTAGAGGTTGCTGTGAGCTGTGACATGCCAGGGTACTCTACGCAGTGCCTCCCCCTTTTAAAATAGGCTCATCTTTGACCTAAAACCTGGTATTATTTGAAGAAAATGCCATGTCAGTGACAATTTTAGCAGCTGAAAGCCCCCTCCCCTTGTGACAGCTTGAGGCTCTGTCTCAAAATATATATATATATATATTTTATTTTATCTGTTTGTTTTTTTTTTTTACACAGTCTCACTTTGTCACCCTCGGTAGAGTGGTGTGTCATCATATCTCACAGCAACCTCAAACTCTTAGGCTTAAGCAATTCTCTCACCTCAGCCTCCCAAGTAGCTGGGACTATAGGCATCTGCCATGATGCCAGGCTATTTTTAGAGAGGGGATCTTGCTTTGGCTCAGGCTGGTCTAGAACCTGTGAGCTCAGGCAATCCACCTGCCTTGGCCTCCCAGAGTACTAGGATTATAGGCGTCTGCCACTGCGCCTGGCCAATCAAAATTGATACTACCAGTCACAGGCATATTTTAAGCATTTAGGTCTAGACATAATTTGATAACCTATTAAGCAAATGTGGGTAATAGTCATGATGAAAGAGAAGGAAATCTTAAGAAAAAAATAGTTGTTTAGTTGTAGTTCAGGAATAGTGGGAACTTGATTCAGTTTGGGGATGAGATATGATAGCCAGCCCCAGTTGCGGCTGTCTGTAGTTCTCTGATACTCACATGGACAGTGAAGGAGCTGGACTGGCTGTGTTGTCCCTGGGGGACTAAACCGTTAGAAACAAGTGTATGGGGTAGAAGACCAGGTAATAGAGCTGGACTAGCTCCCCAGTTTCACAGCATTTTTTTTTTTTTTTAATGCTGGTAATGGCATAGATCTAGAGTGCAAAGACGTCTGTTAAAAAGTAAAAATTTTTAGGTAACCTCCCCCTTTTAAAATAGGCTCATCTTTGACCTAAAACCTGCTATTATTTAAAGAAAATGCAATGTCAGTGACAATTTTAGCAGCTGAAAGCCCCCCTCCCCTTGTAAGTGAAATAGTAAGGTTAGGGTATTAGTGGAACATAAATGATCAGCTTCTACCTTGTCCCTGCCCTGGCTCCTGAAGTGTTCCTAGAGGAAACCCTAGGCTTCCCATACTACCGTTCAAAAACAGCTGAGCCCGTATCTTCTTCAGTTTCCTGGGCTGTAATTCTCTTAATTTCTAAAGATAGCCATTATTTATTCTGGACTGCTTTCCAATATTAACAACCAATTCTCTCTCTCTCTTTTTTTTTTTTTTTTTTGGTGTGACAGTCTGAATTTGTCACCTTGGGTAGAGTGTTGGAGCATCATAGGTCACAGCAACCTCAGACTTTTGGGCTTAAGCAATTCTCTTGCCTCAGCCTCCCGAACAGCTGGGACTACAGGTGCCCACCACAACTACCCAGCTATTTTTAGAGATGGGGTCTTGCTCTAGCTCAGGCTGGTCTGGAACTTGTGAGCTTAGGCAATCCACCCACCTCAGCTTCCCTGACTGCTGGGATTACAGACATGAGCCGCCGCGTCAACCTAGCCAATTCTCTTCTGTGGCCTGGGTGTCTTACGGTTCAATTCTGGTGTTACCAGGAGTTAGAATCACATTCCAGTATGTGGTATAAGAAATATATTTACACTTTGTCACTGGATCCCACAAGTTAAGGGCTCACTTTCACAAAATGGCCCCTACTGGGACATTAATCAGAAGTCCAGAGCCTCCGTGCTTCTGAGGGCTCACTGTAAAATTGGCAGCTCTCGCCACTCCCTTTTCAGTTTCCACAATCTGGTGTGGTAGCTCCCAGAACTCAGGGAAACAGCTTATCTGCTATACCAATTTATTATGAAGGACACAACCCAGGAAGAGATGCCCGGGGCGGGGTGTGCAGGAGGTGTGCAGCTCAAGCCCTCCAGGGTGCGTTTCTGTCTCACTCCTCAACTGTTGGAGAGTTTTTATAGAACTCAGTCTTGAGACCCCCCCTTTCTGGAGTTTGGTGGTTGAGACCGAAAGTTCCAACCTCTCTAATCACTGTTCTTTCTAGTTAGTATCCAGCCTTAACCCCAGGCTGTCTAGGGCTCCTACCCTAAGTCTCCTTATTAGCATAAATCTCCCATGATCCTGAGGAACTTACTATAAATAAAAAAAGACAGCAGTCTTGTCATTCAGGAAATTCCAAGGGTTTTCAGAGCCTCAGGCCAGGACCCAATGACAAAGTGCAAATGTATTTCGTCTACCACATACTAGAAATACTATTTGGGATCTTCATCTGGTCACTTTCCTTTACCTGGTCTTCTGTCAGTGGAAGCAGCCACTGAACCTGCAGTGGGAACTCACTCCCTCATGCACAGACTGTGTGGCAGGGGGAACTGTCCTCAGAATGTAAGTGCAGTGGCCTTTGTCTCTAACCCAAAGGAAAAAAATAATGTTCCACTTGATGCAGTGTGTGTGTAACTTACATAGACAGAGCAAGTGAGAGAAAATAATTCTGCTGGTTGCAATTTACTCTGATGCTCTCCATTCTGTTTCATTTTTATTATTGTTCAGGTTTGGAAAATTGATTTCATCACTAATGAGACACACCACAATTTTAAACAATATAAATTAGGTTTCTCTAATGCTGAATGTTCCTTGTGCCTCATGTCTAATTTTATGTCGATACTTTAAAATCTTCTAGCTGTGTTGACAGTTTATTTGCACTGTTCTTGGCTGCCCGGGACCCCTTTCAGAAGTTATTGAGGTTCTTTCCTGTTTATCGGCCACTGCCTGTGAACCCTGCATCTGGTGTAATGCCTGCTTAATGGAGAGGGGGTGGCGGCTCCTGCGCTTTCAGCAGTCTGCAGAGTCCCTTCCCCGGTACCTTGCCCTCTTTCCCACATAGTCTTCTGGTTACAAGGCCCAGAATTCAAAAACAGGGACGCAAAACATTTCCCAAAGCTTTGATCTTTTCAATTATTTCATACTTTCTGAAGTAGAAATTTATAGCACTAAGTTGTGCTTCAGTTTTAATCTTTTTTGAGGGTACTTAACATGGTAGAATTAAAAATTGAAATACTTGCTTTTTCTGTGTATTAGTAGATTAAATAATGTGCATCATGTTTTGTCTTTTATAATCACCTCTTCAGTAGTAGATGTGCTGTCAAAGAGGAAGAGTGTCCTTCACATATGGTTTTATAATTGCAGGTACCTTAGTTTGGCACTTGACAAAGTGTTTGTTTTTTTTCCACTTTGATTCTACATAATAACCCAGTGAAGTCTCTGGGGAATTTTTGTGTTGTTCCTGCTGAGGAAATAGAGGATTAGGTATCTGATGGAATTTGTCTTTCATTTAACCTTTTCCTGGAATGATCCTTAAGTGGCATGTATTCAGAAGCTGCTTTCAGTGTCTCAGCTGCTTTTCTCTTGACTGATTTTGTTACTGGTTTGCTAGTATTTTGTTTAGCATTAATTAACTAAGTGGCTCACCTGATGTTACCAGTAAATATTTGGGCATTGAGATTGACTTCTCCAAATGTACTTTTTTGTTTTGTTCTGTTTTGTTTTGCAATCCTTCAGGCCCTGGCCTATTTTGAGCAGTTGAAGATTTCCCCAGATGCTTGGCAGGTGTGTGCAGAAGCTCTAGCCCAGAGGACATACAGGTAATTAAAAATAATCTGCATAAATTTTTAGAAGAATTTAAATTTGTCAGTATAGCACAACTGTTAAATTTACTTGTATTTGCAAAATGTATTCACAGAAACATTTTAATGCTTTGCTTCCTTTTGGAAAACCATTAAATATACAGTCATTTTGTGTAGAAATGAGAAAAGTAGTAAACCAATAGTTTGATCATTCCAGAATTTTTTTTTTTGAGACAGAGTCTCACTATGTCATCCTGGGTAGAGTGCTGTGGTGTCACAGCTCACAGCATCCTCAAACTCTTGGGCTTAAGTGATTCTCTTGCCTCAACCTCCCAAGTAGCTGGGACTACAGGAGCCCACCCAACGCCCGGATATTTTTGTTGTTGTTTTTGCAGTTGTCGTTGTTGTTTAGTTGGCCTGGGCTGGGCTCGAACCTACCAGCTTCTGTGTATGTGGCCAGTGCCCTAACAACTGAGCTACGGGTGCTGAGCCCAGAACTGACTTTTTAGTAAAGCTATTGTTGGCCACGTGTTGTATACCTGGCAGCAGATCCTAGTTGAAATAGAATGAGGTAAAAATTTCCTTATTGGGAGTGATAATTGGTTTTCTGAAAACTTGGTAAAGGAGGAATTCAGAAATGATATATATTTTCATTTTAAATTTTGACTTAAAATATATAAACATTCAATTGAATGGGTACAGGCGATTGCACTAATGTACACAGCTATGATTTAACAATTAAAAAAAATAAATAAAATATATAAACATTCAATTGCCAATCTTTTGATATTATACTAAGATCTTCACGTATTTGTCAGTAGGAATTACTTCATTCTTTGATCACACACATAACTCATCCTCTGCGATTTCTAGCTCGGGTCTCTGTACAGCAAATATAGTGAAACAATGGGTACTGATCCTTATAGCTGCTGAGCCCACATCACATATGCACAAGGTTATTTCCCATGCAAATGTGGCTTTCCATGAAGTCTTGCTAAAGCATTCAGGTTTTTAAGGAAGTAGGGACGTTTATACTCCATTAGTCTATGTGATAATAAGCTGAGTTACTTTGTTGCAGAAGGAGCACCACTGGCATGAGGGATGGGGAGACAGGGTCAGTGGGCAGGTTGGCCATGTGGGCACAAGTGCCTGGGTTAGTTAGCAGACGGCCTTTTGCTGGGCTTCTCAGCATGTGGTGCCCAAAGTCTGCATTTTACACCTGAAAAGCAGTGCTTCGATTTAGTGCGAGTTAGCTTCAGGAACCTTTACCGTGTGTCTTAAAGGAAGTATGAGCTGGCTTTTAAGTAAAGGCTTCCTGTAGTTTATTGTTTTTTTAGTGGAAAATCTAAAGGCTTAGTGTCCTTCCTGATAAGAATAGAAACCCTGGGTGGCGCCTGTGGCTCAGTGAGTAGGGCGCTGGCCCCATATACCAAGGGTGGCGGGTTTAAACCCGGCCCCGGCCAAACTGCAACAACAAAAAAAAACAGCCGGGTGTTGTGGCGGGCGCCTGTAGTCCCAGCTACTTGGGAGGCTGAGGCAAGAGAATCGCCTAAGCCCTGGAGTTGGAGGTTGCTGTGAGCTGTGATTTCACAGCACTCTACGGAGGGCGACAAAGTGAGACTCTGTCTCTAAAAAAAAAAAAAAAAAAAATAGAAACCCTGAGGTCTCAGAAAAGATGTTAATTAAGCTGAACTTCACAAAGTTTTAAAAGAGTACTTCCATCTTCCTGGATGGGGTATTATGTTGAATTATAATTCATGGAGTCCAAATTAAGAGGTCTCCATTCTTACTTGGACCAGTTACCTTTTTACGTAGGAAAACTGTTCCATGACAAAGCCTACCCCCATCCAGCTGTCTTGAATGAGCAGAGGGCTGGACTCTAAAGGGTCTTTGTGGGAGTTTATATCAGCTCTGCAGCACCCCCGGAGACAGTTAGAAATGGATAATTAGTGAATGTTAATTTTTGCTCCATCCTGTGAGGGCAGTGCATTTGTAATCCAGTGTCCTGTATGAACTTTTGAGACTAAACTGACAGACCACATGGAGTGGTTTGGATTTGGCCTCAGTAGAACTCACTGGCCTTTGACTGGGACTTGGATGACTGTCTGCTTGGACTCAGTCTCTAGCTGTTTTGCTGTTGATCATTTTACACCTAACCTTTGTATTTATTATAAAATGGAGCCTTGTTCCAGGAATCCTAACATCTCAAGTTTAGAAGGACTACCTTCTATTTACAAAGCACTATGTTGAAGGTGCACTTTGATTCATTTTGGTTATTTTGCTTGCCAGATTTAATGGAAATATTGAATGTTGTATAATAGAGTTTTCTTAGCTTTTTAAGTAAATGGATTTTAATGTTATAAAAACACATTAGTAAGTAGGAAGCCAGCTGGGGTGGCTTGAGAAACTACCCTGTTGTATTCATTACTATTTTGCTTTTGATTTGTTTTCTTTGTTTTATATTCTGCTTATCTAATTTCCTTTTTTTCTTTTTCAGTGATGATCACATAAAATTTTTCTGCTTTCAAGTACTAGAACATCAAGTTAAATACAAGTAAGGCTTTTCTCACTGTGTTGACTGTGATTTGTGAGAGAGGCCATCTTTTCATTTCCTTTAAGCTGTATCCAGGTTAAGGATGCGTGTTGATAATATCCTAAAATCCTGGATGCATTTCCTTGAAAAATCAGGTCGCTCTCATTTTGTTGCAACATGAACAGAACCTCAAGTCAAACAGGATTGAG
The DNA here is from genome assembly GCA_963574355.1 of Loris lydekkerianus. Classification (NCBI taxonomy): domain Eukaryota; kingdom Metazoa; phylum Chordata; class Mammalia; order Primates; family Lorisidae; genus Loris; species Loris lydekkerianus. The sequence goes on along the minus strand of CAUYPK010148475.1, from coordinate 3,847 downwards.
TGATGCCACACCTGCCGCTCCCACCCTTGTCTCTAAAGCAGTGAGGAGAGAGAGGCATCATCAGTTAGTCTTAGGGAATGGAGAGCTTTGCAAATTTCCCATTCAAACACAACCATGGACACCAAATACAGCCATTTTCCTTTTCTTCTCTATTTTGAACAGATACTCAGAACTAACCACTGTTCAGCAACAGCTAATTAGGGAGACGCTCATATCTTGGCTTCAAGCACAGGTAAAATAGTAATTTCATTTAGTACCTCGAATTACCAGATATTTAAACTTCCGTTTTTGCAAGAATTTGCAATCTTATCTCAAAGGTTTTAATCATTTATCCTCTATTTGATCTGGTAGCTTTTTCTAAAGGCTTTTTTTGTTGTTGTTGTTGTTATTACTGTTTTCTTTGAGAGAGAGTCTCATTTTGTCACCCTAGGTAGAGTACTGTGGCATCATAGTTCACAGCAACCTCAAATCCTTGGGCTCAAGTGATCCACTTGTCTCAGCCTCCTGCATAGCTGGGACTATAGGCCACCGGCCACAATGCCTGGCTATTTTTAGAGACAGTCTGGCTCTTGCTCAAGCTGGTGTCAAACACCTGAGCTCAGATGATCCACCCGCCTCCCAGAGGGCTGGAATTACAGGTGTGAGCCACTGCATTCACCTTTAAAGGTGATTTTGAAGATCATGGGTAGATGGAAACTTAGCAATAATTTAAAATTATATTAATAAAAACCTGTTATACTTCCCAGGACACATTATAGAAACTTTGGTTTTAAGAATAATTTGGTGGTTTTTATTTGTTTTTTTGACGTGGCGTCTCACTTTTGTCTCCCTGGATACAGTGCTGTGATGTCACAGCTCACAGCAACCTCTTGGGATCAAATGATCCTTCTCCCTCAGCCTCCCGAGTAGCTGGGGTTACTGGCAACCATCACAACTCTCGGCTATTTTTTAGAGACAGAGTCTCACTCTGGTTTAGTCTTGTCTTGGAGCTCCTGAGCTCAAACAATCCACCTGCCTTGTCCTCCCAGAGTGCTACGAGTATAGCATGAGCCATGGCACCTGGCCATTAATTTGCTTTTTTAACTATTTGACAAAAGCAGCTTTTCTTTTTGGCTCTTAAAGGAGGACCCTTCTGGACAGCTTCTTTACAAGATCCCTTTTCAAAGGGCCTGTGGAGTTCTGTATTCTCCACATGTTCTTTTGGGTTAAATTTAGCTAATCTTGACATATAAAGTAGTTGTATAGCTGGAGTTCTTTGTTTTTTAGAGACAGAGTCTCACTTTGTCACTCTTGGGTAGAGTGCTGTGGCATCACAGCTCACAGCAACCTCCAGCTCTTGGACTTAGGTGATTTTCTTGCCTCAGCCTCCGAGTAGATGGGACTACAGGCACCTGCCACAACGCCCCCTATTTTTTTTTGTTGTGGGTTGGCTGGGGCCGGGTTTGAACCTGCCACCCTCGGTATATGGGGCCGACGCCCTTCTCACTGAGCCACAGGCACCGCCTTAGCTGGAGTTTTTATTTTCGTTTAGGAGCAAGCAAATAGAAGAAAAACAATCTTTTTGTCTTAGAAGAAGTGGTAGGAACTAGTAAAATGCTGCACATGACTGGGCATGGTGGCTCAAACCTGTAATCCCAGCACTCTGGGAGGCTGAGGTGGGTAGATCATTGGCGGTCAGGTGTTTTAAGACCAGCCTGAGCAAAGACGAGACCTCATCTCTACTAAAAATAGAAAAACTAGCCAGGCATTGTAGGCACCTGTAGTTCCAGCTACTCAGGAGGCTGAGGCAGGGGGATCGTTTGAGCCCAGGAGTTTGAGGTTGCTGTGAGCTATGATGCCACAACATTCTTCCCAGGGTGACAGAGTGGAACTCTTTCTCAAAAAACAAACAAACAAAAAATCTCTGCACGTGAAACTTCACTGTGAACTTGGAAGAGTGAGAAGCAGTGGCCATTATAACCTTTGTTCTTGATCTGTCTTGATCTGGCTGGTCACTTAAATGCTAGGATAATTTGAAGCATATTTGTTGCATAGCTAGTCTGGACCATGTTGAAGTCGGGTGGGGTTTTGCCTTTTAATGATGAAATGTGTTTCTGAGAGTTTTCAGTACATTGAGTTTCATGGACTGTTTCTGTTTGTCAGATGCTGAATCCCCAACCAGAGAAGACCTTTATACGAAATAAAGCAGCCCAAGTCTTCGCCTTGCTTTTTGTTACAGAATATCTCACAAAATGGCCCAAGTTTTTTTTTGACATTCTCTCAGTAGTGGACCTAAATCCAAGAGGTGTAGATCTGTACCTCCGAGTCCTCATGGCCATCGACTCAGAGCTCGTGGACCGTGATGTCGTGCACACGTCAGAGGCAAGTCAGGAGTCGTTGGCTTCAGGTGGTTGTGTGTGATGGATTTTGTGTGAGATGGTAGGTATGTAGGAAAAGGAACAAGAAATCTTTTTATTTTTTTGAGGTAAACTTCCTTAATAATTATTAAATTACTCAATGTTCGGAATTTTGTTTTATAAAGGAACTTAATTTTTTTCCAATAAAGGTTGAAAGTAAAGTATTGGATTCACTTTTTTTTTTTGGGACAGAACCTCAAGCTGTTGCCCTGGGTAGAGTGCCGTGGCATCACAGCTCACAGGAACCTCCAACTCCTGTGCTTAAGCGATTCTCTTGCTTGAGCCTCCCAAGTAGCTGGGACTATAGGTGCCCACCACAACACCCGGCTTATTTGGTTGTAGTCATTGTTGTTTGGCAGGCCTGGGCTGGATTTGAACCAGCCTGGTGTATGTGGCTGGTATCTTAGCTGCTTAGACTACAGGCACCGAGCCTGGTATTGGATTCTTTTTAACGAGGCAATACTTTCTCCAGTGAAATGCACAAACTTGTTTTCTCCTATGAGTTTGTTGAGAAATGCCGTTTGTACTAAATACTGGTGTGTGGTCCCTGGAGAGGAAGAAGCATCGCCTGTGAAGTAACAGTGCTGGCTTCTTCTGTCCTCTCAGTCACGAAGTTTAAGTATTTGTTATTGTTGTTGCAGTTTGTCCCAGGGCTGGGTTCCAACCCGCCACCTCAGTATATGGGGCCAGCGCCCTATTCTCTGAGCCAAAGGTGCCACCCATAGTTTAAGTATTATATTTATGTAATGACAAATAATTTTTCGCATCCTTCAGATTTTTTTTAAAAATTGAGGCAAGAATCTCACTCTGTCACCCAGGCTGGAGTGCAGTGGTGTCATCATAGCTCACTGCAACCTCAGACTCCTGGGCTCAGATGATCCTCCTGTCTCAACCTCCCCAGAAGGCAGGAGTGCAGGCATGCACCAGCACACTTGGCTTTTATCATTTGTAGAGATGGAGTCTTGCTCTTGCTCAGGCTGGTCTCAAACTCCTGGCCTCAAGCAGTCCATCTGCCTTGGCCTCCCCAAGTGCCAGGATTACAGGCACAAGCCACAGCACCCAGCAAATGCTTAAGCTTCCTCAGGAATGCTTATTTGTAGTTAAGAAATAAAAAGAATCCTAAGATACGATCTTAAAGCTGTTAATAGGAAATGGTGGTGGTATGGGATGTGTTGACAGGTCTGGAGGCTTCATGTGGAGGAGATCACTGTGTGCACCTGTGTTCAGGTGGCAGACATTATGTTGTGAGATTACTTTGTGTATTTGTTTTGTGAGGTTATTGATCTATTATATTTTGTTTTGTTTTTAGGAGGCTCGTAGGAATACTCTCATAAAAGATACCATGAGAGAACAATGCATTCCAAATCTAGTGGAATCATGGTACCAAATATTACAAAATTATCAGTATACTAATTCAGAAGTGACATGTCAGTGCCTTGAAGTAGTTGGGG